>APFE030006083.1:24070-37544 GCA_000404065.3 Pinus taeda
GATTCGATGGAAATCTATATGGATGACTTTACTCCTTATGGGTCTAACTTCCAAGAAGCCTTGTCCAACCTGGGAAAAGTTTTAAACAAGTGCATTGAGTTGAACCTGTCCCTCAATCCTGAAAAATGTGAATTCCTGATGACTGAAGGGACCGTGTTAGGTCATAACATTTCTCGTCAAGGATTACAGGTGGATCCTAACAAAATTGCTATCATAAAAAAGGTTCCACCTCCTCAGAAGGTAAGAGATGTTCAGAGTTTCCTAGGCTTAGAGGGATATTATAGAAGATTCATTAAAGATTTCAGTAAGCTAGCCTCGCCATTGTTTGGCCTCTTAGGAAAAGATGGTGAGTTTAAATGGACTGACAACTGGCAAGGGGCTCTGAATGAGTTGAAAGATAAGTTAGTGTCCGCCCCAATCTTGAGAGGCCCAAACTGGGCCCTACCTTTCCACATCCACACTGATGCCTCGAACAAAGCCATAGGGGCAGCCTTAGGACAAGTTGAGGAGAAACTTCCATATGCCATATACTTTGTCAGCAAAAACTTGTCCAAGGCAGAAATGAACTATACTGTAACCGAGAAAGAGTTCCTGGCCGTAGTCCATCCCCTGAACAAGTTCTGACACTACATCACTGGTTATCAAACATTTGTACATACTGATCATGTTGCGATTAGATATTTAATGAATAATCCTGATGTAAATGCTCGTATCATTAGATGCTTACTTTTGTTGCAGCAATTTGATTTGACTATCGTCGATAAACCAGGTAAAGAAATGTTGTTGCTGACTTCTTGTCTAGATTGGATTTGCCTGTAGGTGAAGAAGGAACGCTGGATGACCAGATGCCAGATGAACATCTGTTTTCTATCTCAATACTCTCTCCGTGGTTTGCTGATATAGCAAAATACTTGGTCTTAGCACAGTTCCCTCCGCATCTATCCTCAAAGGAGAAGATCAAAATCGTGAGGAAGAGTGCCCCATTCACTTGGATCGGGGGCAACCTGTTCAAACTTGGCCCGGATCAGATCTTGAGGCGTTGTGTTAGGGAGGAGGAAGTCTTTGACATTCTCCTAACCTGTCACGATGGACCCTATGGAGGCCACTTTGCAGCAAAGAGGATTGCCTTCAAAATTCTACAGGCAGGCTACTATTGGCGCATTCTTCATCAAGATGTCAGAAGATACATCAGCCAGTGTGACTGATGCCAGAGGATGGGGAAACCGACTCCAAGGGATGAAATGCCTCTCCAACCTCAAGTGACCCTCGAGCCATTTGAGAAGTGGGGCATGGATTTTGTGGGTCCTATCAACCCTCCTTCAAGGCAAAGATCTCACATCATTGTGTGCACTGACTACTTGACAAAGTGGGCAAAAACAAAGGCAATCAAAGCAACGACAGAAGAAAAGGTGGCTGAGTTTTTAAGAGAAGATATCTTCTACAAATTTGGCTACCCAAGAGAGTTACTCACCGATCAAGGAAGCCAGTTCACCTCCAACTTAATTGAAGACTTGCTCGCTCATCACAAGATCAAGCATATGACTTCCACCCCATATCATCCTCAAGCAAATGGGCAGGTGGAAGTCACTAATAGAGCATTAGAAGGGATTTTGACTAAGGTGGTGAGCAGCAACAAAAAGGATTTGGCAAATCGCCTGGTTGAGGCCACTTGGGCCTACAACACCACTTGGAAGACCACAACCAGTTTCACACCTTATGAGCTGCTCTACGGGAAGAAAGCTCTACTGTTAATAGAGTTCGAGTACAACACATTGAGGATGGCAGCTCAGCTGGACCTAGATCTCACCCATGCTCAACGTGAAAGGTTGTTGCAGATGAATGGGTTAGATGAACACAGAATGCAGGCCCTCCTCCACTCAGAAGTGGTTCAACTTCAGAGGAAGATATGGCATGACCGGCACCTTAATGAAAAGCAATTCCAGCCGGGAGATTGGGCGCTGCTGTATGACTCCAGACACAAGGATTTCAAAGGGAAGCTGAGGACAAGATAGCTAGGACCATATACAGTGGAGAAATGCAATGACAATGGTTCAGTCCTTATCAGGACCATTGATGAAGAAGCCATCCCCATGCTCGTCAATAGGCATCGACTGAAGATCTACAGGAAACCCCTTTCGAGGCAGGAGTTCATTGAGACTGTGGAAAAATCAGTGCTGGTAATAGAGAAGGGTTCTGCCTCTGTTCCGGCCACACCTTGATCATCATCAAAAAAAAAAGGGGCGAATAAAAAGATCCCTGGACGAAAACCTCTCTGAGGTGCCCAGGGCAGGCAGTAAGGGTGAAAACCTCATGGAGGCGCCCATGCTGTCTCTCAGAAAATAAAGAATTTGAAAAAGACCTTTGGGTGAAAACCTCTCTGAGGCGCCCAAGGCAGATAGTAGGGGTGAAAACCTCATGGAGGCACCCCTGCTGTCTATCTTAAAAAAAAAAGAAAAAAAAAAGAAAAAAGAAGAAAGGAAAAAAAGAAAAAAGAAAAAAGCAGGTTTAATCTCTGAAGAATTATTACAGGTTGCAGGAATACAGTGCAGAAAAGGAGGCCTTCCAACACAAGGACAGGGGTCCGTACCAAGTCACCAGGCATCCTCACATACACTCCCTCCATGGACACTCATTTTTTCTAGGATTTGGACACAATCTGGTCGAGGTTCAACCTCCTACAAGAAGTTTCAGGACTTTCTACAAGAAGTTCTGCATTTCTACAGGAAACATCTTGTAGAGCCTTTGTGTAGGCCAGAATCGATTCTGGAGAGGGATTTTAAGCTTGAAATCTGTTGATGGGGCATGCAACCACCCTTTTCTTCTATCCACCACTTGTTTCATCTCCTTCCACCGCCATTGCAACAATCTGGTTATGTATTCTTGCACAGTCTCCAAGAGTTCTGTTTCCTCAGATTTTTTTTTTTTTTCCTCCAAGTGACAAATCAAGCATGCAGAGGCTAGCACACTCTACCTATCAAGGCTCCATTAGGACCCCTCATCCATGAATGCTCCCGCTCGTTTCAACATGCATCCTAGGAGGAGAAGTAGCTACAGGATGTCCTACAGGAATCCTGTAGCAGCTGATCCGGCTGGAGCACATACTATGGAGACACCAGCAGCTCAAATTAGACGAAGCCGACGCATGCAGCATTTACCAGTAGAGGTTCGGGTCCCGAAGTCTTGCATCCAGCATTAGTCAATAAAAAAGGAGCTCCAGCGCTCGTGCACGAAGTAGCAGCAAGCAAATCCACCGTTCCATGTCTCGAAGCCTACAGAAAACGTCCACAGCCACACAGGCAAGTGTCTAACCTTATTCGTCGAATTGCATGGACTATACTCTAAAATTTGCATGAATGTGAAATGTGCATATTGAACAAGTTTGGTGGCCAGTCAACTGGCCACCTACAGCCAGTCGGATGGCCTCGTGGGATCCGAATGAGCCCGGTTATGCCAAAGGGATGGGAAGTTGACACGTGGGAAGTGTCCAGTCGGAAAGAATCGACAGTTTGGCAGGAATGGCGGTGGTTAATGGCAGAGAAAGGATTTGGTGGTCAGAGACACATCAAAGAATGATGGCCATGACGTTGGCTAATGGATCAGCCTGGACAGCTCACCCCCACGCCATGAATTGCGCAGTAATTCAAATTGCTCAGTCGAATAACTCACGATGAACCGCTGTCATTTGCACTTGCAACGGTTTTGCAGCAGAGTACGCATCCTCCTCCTCTGCAATTTGTTAGGCCGAGCTTCTCAGCCCATTCCAATGTCCTTCCGTGTCTCAGACTTGTCCAGAAGCACCGTGACACCCTCCAGAAGCCGGAAAAGATTTCTACAGGAAGGAGCTCTACAAGAAACTTGGCATAATAGAGAAACCTGGACTGTCGATGTCAAAGTTGGCAATTCGAAGAGAGGTAGGCGCGAACACACCATTCCCATGCATGATATTTTGAAAGGTGGTGAATTGAACATGCTGGAGTAGAAAAATTAAAAGCAAATTTGCCTGTGAATCAAAATAACAGTTTTCTTGTGGTTGCATGAAATTTCTTCGTTGGTTTGCGTCCAAGATTTTCTCCACGGGTCCTGAAGAAAATTCCTCCTGTAGAAAAGTTGAAACACTGTCAGGGCTAACCGGTGTGGAAAAAATGTGAATTTTACATGAGTATATGCATGCTGGGGGGTGAAAATTGAGCTCTGCACTCTGTTTTGGGGAAACCAGAGTCGTCCTTCTGTACACGGGCAGTCGAGTTTTAAAACCGGGGAATTGATACAAAGTAACCTGAGGGATACTGTTTTCAACATTCTGAGGAGGAAAACATACATAGAATTCCCCTTCTGATCAAAGCACAAGCCAAAACAGAGCATTTTTCACCATGCTAAGAGGGTTTATCAGAGAGGAACCCTCAGATTCCAAGAAACTGCGAGAAACTCCTGAGGTGGTAGACCTGTTTACCCGTGCAAATTGGATGACCTTCTGTGACAAAATTCAAGGTCACGATGATGAAATAACAGAGGAGTTCCTAAGGTCCCTGAAGCCTAAGTCAAAGACACTAGCCACTGTAAACTTCAGATGGTTGACCCTAAAGCTCACCCCACAACTCATTAGCAGAGTCACTGATCTACCATTGGGGATACCCTGGGATAAAGAGGAGAGGAAATTGGGCCAAAAGGCCAAAAAGGAATTCTTCCTACCAGAGGAGCAGTTTTCAGAGGATAAGAATGGGGTCCGGAGAGCTAGCCTACAACCATTTTGGAGTGAAGTCAGCCTTCAGATTATGAAGTATATTATCTATGAGGGGCGGTTCAGTATTGTATACGGTTATCACTTCCGTTTGCTAACTGAACTCAGGCACAAGATGGATTTACCTACAGAACAAAAATTGAGCATCCCCTACTTCCTCCTACAATCCTTGATTGAGTGTGCCACAAAACTGAAGGAAGGGACACCAGACCAGCTGGCCCATCATGGGCTTATCAAGCTCCTAGTAGAAGATGCACTCCATACCTATACTGTCCCTCTCTCCTGGGATATTTTTCGCAATATGTCTAACGATGATGATATCAAAATTTTGGCTGAGGAACTCACTTCCTCCAGCAGCAAGGAGAAGGAGCACATTGAGACAGAAAAGAAATCCAAGGGCGAGGAAACCCCAGGCAGACCACCAAAGCAAGGACAAAAAGAGAAACGAGAGAAAGGCCAAGCTGCTGAGGCCAAAACTGTGGGTGGAAAAATGACACAAACATCCAGGGAGAAGAGATTGCAGAGTAGGGCAGCAAGGACTGAAAAAGTCCAAGCAAGTGAAGGCACACCCAAGGCAGCCACAACCAAACTAAAGGAGAAGGCACCCCTAGCGAAGCAAGCCAAAACAGTGCAAACTGGTTCTACAGGAAGCCAGAAGGCCACTTCTACAGGAAGCCCAAAAACTGGTTCTACAGGAAGCCAGAAAACAGTCAGCACAGGACTTTCTACAGGAAGTCTGGAAAAAGGGCAATGGAAGGAAGAATCTCTTGAGGTTCTAGCTAGGGAGGCAGTAGCTGTGCTGGCCACCCTCAGCACATATCCAAAGCAAAAAGAAAAGCGGAAGAGGGATACTTCCATGTATTTTAAGGCAAGAAGAAGCACCGAGGATTAAAACTGGCAGACCAAAAGAGAAACAGTCCAAAGGACCAATTACAATTGTAGACACCCCATCCAAACAAAAGACATCCATCACATATGAGCAGGGAAGCCCGAAGACATCCACATGGAAAGAAAGGATGGAAAAGTTGAACTCAGAGGCCTCTCTACATGATGCTAAGGTTGTTCTATAGGAAACATTGGCTAGGCTGAAGGAGACTGAAAAGATGGAGGAAAAAGCAACCAAGTCATCACTGGAGGAAGAGAAGGCTGATACCATTATGGAACCAAGCCCCCAGCCTAGCTTGGGCTCTTACTATAACTTCTTAGAGGCTGGGAAGATCATTCCCCAAAAAATTCACAGTGCCACTTTTCCTAGCACTAGAGGAAGAAAGAGTGAGAACCCACACTTGGATGAAGATCGCTAAATCCAAGGGTGTGGCAGATATAGGTCCTCTAGAGGAAAAGCTCAAGGAGGCCCAAAACGAATTGGCAAGGGTACGACATGTGGAGAGCTACCAGCAGGCCAAGCTACAGGAAGAGAATGAGCTGCTTAGACAGCAGCTACAGTTACAAGGACAGAGGAAAGAAGACAAGCCTCACCTCTTAGGAGAACAACAACAACAGGAGGAGGCCACAATAGCCAAAGACACCACAGCAGAATAGCAGAGAAAGGAAGGAATGCAGGCTGAAATTGAGCCACTAAATTGGCAACTACAGGAAAAATAATTTCAAGCAGGCCTAGAGATACAGTCTTTAAAACAGCAGATACAAGAGAAGGAGGCCCAACTGGCCTGCATGGCCAGTTGGGTAATGGAAGCTCTGTAGTGCAGGCAACCGGCCAAATCCTATGCCCTATACCTTAGGGATCAGTGGTTGCAATTTCAAATCAACACTTTGGCACAGAGAGGTATCACTCAACTCCAAAACCGCCAACAATTCATGGCTTTATGTAACAACAATTCATCAGAAGACAAGGCCAAGCTATCAGAGTTCTACCTTCATAATTTGGCCCTTCCCAACATGACCTCGTGGGACCCCAACACTGCAGTAGGGGACATGCAGCTTATGGCCATGACCTCGTGGCTAAACCATGAAGAAAAGAGAGTAGCAGAGGTCAGAAATGTCACGGACCGAGAACTACAGGAACCACTACTGATCAGAGCAGAGCCAGGGGATCCCTCAGCATTGATATCCACCCACCAGCACCTAGAAAGCAACTCTCAGGCCCTGCTAGATTACATGGATTATCAAGCTCAGGCCATAGCACATTTTGAGGACATGGAGTGACTGTTGGGGGACAACTGTGTTCATGCTTGCCCCCGTAGGTCGAACACATTGTCCCACAGCTTCAAAATCAGGGAATACCACACCCCAACTAGAATGAGGGAGGCCTTGGCACGAGTGCCTCTCTACAAAAAGTCCATGCAGAATCTTCAAGCCAACTGGATAGGCCTGAAGTTAAGTCCACCTTTTCTTTTGGGGTTGCTGGAAGGAGGCACAGAAGAGGAGGAGCATAAGCAGTGGGAAGAGGTGGAAAGAAAGGCCGAATTCCATGACAGTGAAGAAGATATTACTTCAGAAGCCTGGGATGTGAGGGAGGCGATTAAGGAAATCAAGGATGAGGAGCTGGACTAGTTGCTCAGAGGATGAGCAACCCATTTAGCAGGGGGGTGATGATGAGCCCCGAATTGGGTAACTTATTGGGCTCATTTTGCCTAATTTTCCTTGTTAAATACTTGTTCAATCCTCCATTTTTCATAGATTATGCATTTTTTTAGTATGTTTATGTCATTTGAACGAATAAGGGTGGTCACTCTACCTAAGAGGCTAATATGTGGTTATTTCAGGTTTTTTGGATAAATGTTGGAGCAAAACCAAGCAATCATGGGCTAGGTGACAGCCAAGCTTGAGGTGAGGATTTGTAGGGGGGTTGTCTCTGACATTAAATGGCCCTTCCTCGGGATCTCCACCCTCAACTCCGAGCTCATAGGCCACCAAAACAGATCCTAAAGGCAGCTAAGCAGATTTGGGAAGAGGGACTGTCTACTAGCAGTTGGGACAGCTGAGTCCCTTGAATTTAGGAGGCCTGCTAGGCCCTCGTGATATATAAATAAGAAGGCCTCAGCCTTCGTAGTTTACTTTTGAAACTATTGCATTTTTTTCACTATAGTGTTGTCACTTTCAGCTCGTTTTCTTGTAGCCATTGTGGCATAACTTTCGGGTGATGACTATTTTTGATAATGACAAACAGTCCTATTTCATATCAGCTATGAGTTCTTTATAGGAGCCGTAGATCTTAGGGTTGGTCCCAACCTGAGAGCCAAGGCCTCCTTTATGTATTGTTATTTCTCCTTTATGCATCGTGGTTTCTCCTTTATGCATTTGCAAAATTATTTCTGTTAGGCAGATTAAATTGTGCTGATTAACTAGGTCACTGTTGATGGTTAGAAAGGCTTTTGATGGTTTAGATTAAGTTGGTTAGGATATAACAAGGAAAAAGCTCAAAAAAAGCCAAATGGCACTTTGTTTCACCCTCCCTCATAGATCAGGGTTGATCAAAGTAACCTTGGCTGTCCCAAACAAAACACAATTTTGCTTGCCATTGCAATCACTAGTGTACGATTTTCATTTGCAGAAAGTGGTAAAATGTCCCATCTTGAATGCTTGCTGCAGTAGTTAATACACATAGGTTCCTGCAAAATAAAGCTCTGTTCATTCACTTACTGTAGCTAGATCAGATTAGGTTGGTCAACTAGGTTTTGATTACTTGCAAGTCTTTATTGTTCATTGGAAATATAATTGCAGAGCACCTGACCACTTCTTCACCACCCGAAAACTCATCAGACCACGTTCCATCCCCTAACTGGGTTTCTTGCCCAACGTTGTCATTTTTGGCCCACAAACCCTACCTTTTTGTGCAACCATTGTTTAGCCCTTCTTTGAGCAAATTTAGCCATCTACACCTTCTCCCAACCCATCCACCAGTCCCTGGACCACTTCAAACCCCTATCCTACCTCCATACCCACTCCTTCATCTTTCCTCACTCATCCATCCTCCAAAATCCCATTTCTGAACACCCTGTAGAACCCCTGCAGACTTCCTGTAGAAGCTCACAAATGAGGTTTCTTGATAGCCAAACTCTGTGAAACTCTCTGGAAGGGTGTTAGGGGCCCCATAGGCCCTCTCTGAACCTTCCTGACCTGTTCCAAGCATTTCTTCTCGCCGATCCACCTCTGCACAGTCAAGAACAATGAAAGCCTATGCATGATAATTATGATAACTTATTCAAAAATACAAAAAGATGTTTTCTTCGAATAGAGGTAGTCTACACACATGCATTTTACCTTCCTGGAAGTAATGGCATCTCTTTTAGTAGCTTGCATCCTCTTTTTTGCATCAGTGAGACTAGCTGGTTAGATTAGGGTTTGCACTTTCTTTCAGCCCTTCAGTTTCTTTTCGCAAGCAGATTAGCTTCCTTCGAGTTAGCTTCCATCCATCAGTTAACAAGCTTCTTCTCAAAGCTCATAGAAGTTCGCTTGAGCCCCTAGCAAACTTGTGCCAGCTGACCAAGTGACAGTTGCGGCAAGAGCTAGTACTTGTGCATACAGCACCATCGCTTCCAAGTTTGTTACGAACTACTGGGTTGATAAAAGTAAAGAAGGGAGTCCCAGGAGTTGCAGCATTATTGTTGCAATACTGGAGCTCACCACCTTTACATGCACAATAGTGATGTTTGATGTTTTGAATATGCATGCTTAGGACAATAGGATTGCATACATTTTAACTTAACATTCTTTTGAAGCAAAGACTCTTAGCAGTTAGTTAGAAAATGGTGTGTTTTATCATTTGATTTCAGTCTCTTTCTTAGTACTTTCTTTCTTGCAATAGGTTAAGGTTCCATTTTGAACATTTCATTTTCTGCAATTAGTTTAGGATTTGATTTCAGTACATGCACTCCATTTCATCATGACAACAAAGGAATGACACATTGTGTGCTGCACATATAGTGCCAATACCTCTTAAGTTTGTATAAACCCCGGGTTGATAATTTAAGTTGATAGCCTTGGGAGTTGCAGCATTCTTGTTGTAATACCAAGGCTCATCACTTTTTGGCACCATTGCCGAGGAGGTATCAAAGTATGCATTGTTTTCTTTCCTAGCTGATTCATTTCTTTTTATTTTTTTGCAAAAACAAAAAATAATTGCATTAGGCATATTTCATTTACAAAATAGAAAAGTGCATTACATTAGTATTTTCATTTAATCATAAAAAAATAAAAAATTAAATCTCCAACACCAACCCACCCCCCCATTTGATCACATGGTGCAGTAAGAGCCACATCACCATTCTTTTTTTGCAGGTAGAAGAAGAAGATGACAAAGAATGTAGAAGAAACGGATGGAAATGATGACAATGAGGAAGATCCTCTTTGATTTCCCATTCAAGATATTGATATCAATGTGCATAGGAAGAACATCCCTCCCTCTTTTCTTCCAAAATTTCATGGTCTAAGGTCAGAGGATCCAGAAACCTTTCTCTTTGAATTTGAAATTGTTTGTAGATCCTATGGTTACTTATTAAAAACTCAAAATTTGAGATTGTTTCCAGTAACATTGAAGGATAGAGCTCTTAAATGGTTCAAAGGTTTAGGGACTAATTCAATAAGATCATGGAATGATATGCAAAATATATTTCTAGAAAAATATAAAGATCATGATCTTGAGGAAGAAATCTTTATAATGAATCAAAGAGAAGATGAGAGCCTTGAGGATCTAATAGAGAGGTTCATGTATAATGTTAAGAGGGGAAAACTACATCATTTTGGATTCAACACACTTAGAAAAATTAGGGATGAATCGATTGATCTCCTTAATCTCATGAGTAGAGGTGATGTATACCAATTATCATTTGATGAAATTTGTGAAACATGGAAACACATATCGAGAGGAAAAGCAGGAGTAGATAAATCAGCATCAAGATCGGTAAGTCAAGATAAACTTGGAAATTTGCTTGATGATTTTAAAACAGAAATTCTTAGCAACCTAACAAAACAAGTAGAAATGTTAAGAATGCAAGATGAAAGAAAAGAAAATGTTGATATTTGTGCTGTAGAATCACAAGATGTTAAACATTGTTCATCATTACCAAGGTTGAAGGAAGTTTCCCAAGAGGGAAATGGAGAAAGTCAATCACCAATGCAGCTATGTTATATAGCTCCAAGAGGACCATGGTAGCCTATTCAACCTCATATGATGCAAGAGCCTAATTCACAATTTCAAGCTTATGCACATCCACCTCAAAGCAATTGGAACACACCCTTTCCTTGGCAACATTGGCCATCTCAACCCCAAAACCAATCTTGGCAACAATGTTGGCAAGGAACTTATGGAAGCCATCCATAATATCCTCAATACTTTCCTCAATATCCTCCATACCCAACTCCATGTTATCCATACCCATCTCCACCACAACCACAACCTCATCCACATCCATCTCAAATATAAACTCCCACTCAACTACTTGTAGCACCATTTCCAAACCAACACATTGAAGTAGCTCAACCCAGTTACAATGTTGAGGTACAAAACTTCCAAACATCTCCTCTTGAGCTCAATGGTATTCACCATAGCTCATGAAGAGTATTGCAAAAAAGAGATTCTTTTGATACCATTGAAGGACTACATCTAGAAGAAGAAGATTTGAAAGAGAAGATCAAATAATCATGGGTTTCACTTATGAAGAACAAACATCAAAATCAAAGATTGAGAAAGATCCCTCGTGTTTACCATCAAATCCTCCACGTATTCAAGAGATCAATGAGCAAAAAGAGGAAGACTTGAAGGTCATGATAGAAGAAGACATCCAAGATGGTCCAAATCAGCAAGCTGACCAGAGGCATCACAACTATATTGAAATAGGTTCCAGACAGTCGTTAAGTTGCAACAATACTCTCTTCTTCAATTGTGCCTGATATCATCAAGGTAAAATCATTTGGTCTCTGAAATCCAGGTACATGTCAAAGCATACATTTCAAGCCTACACATCATTTTGCCTATCATCTTGATGTGCAGATGGCTCCATTGGAAGTATTCTTATACTTGAAAGTGATTTTGTTTTTCAATTAAAGTAGAGTAGAAAAAAAATTGAAAAATAAGAGGAAAAAATAAAAATATCAGGTGAAAACCTCCTTTGAGGTGCCTCAAATTGGCTCATTGATTGAAAACCTCCATAAGGCGGTCAATGGGTTAGCAAAAATGAAAAAAAAGAGGAAAACAGAAAAGATCCTACGTGAAAAACTCCTTTGAGGCACCTAGGCAGACCTACTAGTTGAAAACCTCATTGACGTGGCTAGAAGGCCTAGAAGGAAGAAAAAGGGAAAAAAAAATTGCTCTTTGTATATCTTTGATGAATGCATGTACTCTCCAACATCTGCAAGAAACAAGAACAAGCTGGTACTGAAAGGAAATTTGGTGAAACTTAGTCAAAAGAAATCAAATTTTGACTTCTCCTCATTTTCTCAAATGCTCCAACAAGGCCAAAGCCATGCCAATCCATCACTCTCATATATTTTCACCATCCACCCATCATTCTCAAGCTTCTACCATTCAGTTTTCTTGCTATCATAAAAAACTACAGGATGCTTTGTTTCACTACATGATACAAAAAAACATAGAGCAGAAATTCGTTTTTGCCATAACTTGAAAACCATGCATCCATTTGCCAAGATGTTTCAGGGAGATATGCTGTTAGGGTCCCACCCTAACCCCCTTATCTATGTAATGGGACCACGTCATAGTCAAGAGTCAATAAAGCCCATATTAATAATTGTAAGTGGTTAATCCGCAATTAATAACGTAACCACAGTTAGTTGCAAATGGGCCGTAGTATTAGATAGATGGTATTAGTAATACGTGGTATTGGCCCGTGGTATTACACGTAAGAGTCATATATAAAGGCTAGAAACTCCCTGCGAGGAGCATCGTGTCTTATTTTTTTTGTAATCGAGCTCTGCTCTATTGGAGGTTGCCTCCTCGAAGAGGCAAGTGAACATTACTCTCTGAATAATAAAATCATTGCCATTCTGTGTTCTAGGTATCGTTTCTTCGCATATTCTGTGTTCTCGGTCTCTTTTCTTCGCATATTCTGTATTTGGGTATCATTTGTAGGTTAAGAGCATAACAAGTGGTATCAGAGCTACAACAAGTGGTATCAGAGCACTTTCCAGGGCTGGTGGGATCTCCATTTAGTAGCAATTTTTTTTTGGCTCGAGACGTGTTCCAGCGTCTTTAAACCACGGGATCTGTCGTTGAACGCATAAATCTGCGGATTTGGGGAGGCATGCACGGAGGAAATACAAGAGGTGGTCACATCTGTTGGACTCCCTTGTAACCCCTGTGGGTACCCCTTCGAGTAGTAGCGCATTAGACAGAACCGCGCATGGACTGTCTTCCACGTACCCTCTGGGTATATCGGAAGCCCCATAGGCTCCCTGAAAACCTCGCCATAGATAAACCAACGACCGTCTTGCAGCTACAGTACACCGAGAACAGCACTCGGAGAGATTACTCGCTCGTACGATAGGGTAGTCGGGTGGTACGGCTAAGGGTACGGTCGACCCTCCTTAGTTAGAGCCCTGAAACATTGGGCCGAGTATTACTGCCAGACCCTTATTTATATTGCGATCTATAGCACCTGACACTCCTCAAGACCCTAGTTCCTTTTTTAATCATCATCTCTTCCAGATCCGCTTGAGCAAAGGAGTGCAGCAGTAGCAAATATCGGTCCCAACCAGCCAGTTCCGATCTATTAGATTCATCAGATTTGCAGAAGCAGTCAGTTCAGCCGTCCAGCGCTA
>APFE030006106.1:0-13303 GCA_000404065.3 Pinus taeda
TATACATATACATATACATATATATCCATTCTAAGCTCAGCAAGAATTTGGCCTAACCAACCATTACTAATGTGCATACCTTTTACTGTAAAGTGAAATTCACTATCCTTCATGAGCTTGTAATGCCTCATGCCATCTTGGCCCATGGATGCAACCATATAATTTTATCATGCATATATATACATAAACGAGGATATTCCTCCTGAGATTACAATGCTTCAACCCAACTTAGCTTACAACATATAATTGGATATATGTCTATCTATAAATAAAGATATCCATCCTCAGCTTATGAGTAAATATCAACCTGATCTAGTCTTATATCTATTTATATATATTTAGGCCAAATTCTTGTTGAGCTTAGAATGGATATATATATATATATATATAATATATATATATTATATATATAATATATATTTTATATATATTATATTATATAATTATATATATATATTTGTCAGGTCGATCTATTTGAGGCTCAAGTGGAATAGCTTGAAATAACTTGTATATTTGTGCATATATATTATGCATCAGAGGCCCTGGGAAAAGGCCACATTATATATGTATTCATAATTGTTAATGTGTAAGGGTTGGAAACCTTAAGATTCTAAAGGAAAATGTTTTTATCCTTAATCAACCATTTGAAAATGTGGCGACCGAATGTGAAAGTGAAGGAGATTATATCCATTGATGGCCACATGGAATTTCAGCCATTGGATGAATCTTAGAGGTTTGAGACTTTGGAGGTTTTACAGGACTCTCATGGAGGAACTCCCGGGATTTAAATCACAAGATTATGTGGCATGCATACCTGATCATATCAAGCAGGGTGTATGTTTGTAGATACTAAATTGACCAAGACTTTGGAAAAATGATTAAATTGGCCCATTTTACCAAATTAGTTTATAATGGAAAAAACTTGGTTTTGCAAGTGGTTGGAACCTTGGTGGGACCTAGGGAAATGTGGCACATGACATGGAAGGAGGGAGACATGGTGCTCTTATGACGACACATAATTCATGCAAATCCAACCATTTGGAAATTTCAAATGGCCTAAAAATAGGTGACACATGGAACTCTCATAGGAGACCATCTGGAGGGTATGACATCAACAAAGGTCACCCCAGCAAAATAGATTGATGATGTCACCTTGACATTCTGTAGAGGATCCAACACTGAAAGAATTTTGATTTATGTCCCAAGACAAAAGAATTTTCTACCAATTAACATGAAGGGATTCTATATCTACTTCCTTAAGCCCTAGAAGTTTTCTTTAGAGGTGCAAAAAGAAACTCTCGAGATCTTATCGCTGGGATTACTTGGCACACTGACCTAGTAAATTGGGGTTTGACGCCATACATATGTATATATATACATGTAGGTGTAAAATTAAACTACTTGTCACCCATACATTCTTATATGAAGGCGATGGGGAAGACTCCTGGGATTTTATCCCCAAGATTGTGTGACAAGTGAGGGCCTTGTTCATTGGAAATGATTGCACCATATGGCACAAACGTATATTTATAACTACCCAAAGGATATTCAATTCACACATGGGTGTTCCATGTAAACCCGAATGTTTCGTGTAAAGGCATCTTGGAGTTTTTTGTGAGGGCTTCCAAGGAAACTCCTAGGATTTTATCCCCAAGATGATGTGGCAATGAGGAACCCACTAGGCGGTAATGTGTGCAACACATGGATTTAAATAAATATTTGTGTGTGTGTGTGTGTGTGTGTGTGTGTGTGTGTGTGTGTGTGTGTGTGTGTGTGTGTGGTTCATGTCATGTGTAGTATATAGTATATTAGTGGACTAACATTTAATTTCAAAGTGGGGTTCGTAGACTTCGAGATGCAACACTAGAAATTCCATAGAAAGACTCCTATAACTTTCAAAACAAGACCTTAATATAATATGGAAACATATCACACCTAGAGTTCTTTCACTTAGTCAATCCTTGCTCAAATGCTACACTCAAAAGAGAGTCTTTGGAAATTAAACCATAAACATCAATCCTAGAAATCACTAACATTTGGAAGAAAACCCTGATTATGAGAAATAAAAGAGAAAACCCCTAATTAATGGAAATCAAAGAACAAACCCTAGATGTTGATTAATCTGGACAACAGACTCTAATTATTAGAAATTGAAAAGCAAACCTAAGTATTGGCAAGCAGAGAGAAAATCCTAGCTAATGGAAATGAAAGAGAAAACCCTAAAAAAATGAAAACCCTAGATACTAACTTATTGGAAACCTGAGCATTTACTTAAGCAAATGTAAAGAAAAGTAATTAAAATCAACCCTCCCATACTCAATGCATAATTATAAATCAAAAGAATCCACCAAGTCTATTGCGATTATGCTCTCAATCCTCTTACAAATTATCTCTTTGTGAAATCAATGAAAGGCATAAAAAGTTCAAAATTTGCTAAATTGTGAAATGTGTATAAATTTTCTCACCCAAATTCAATAATCGATGCACTATCTTCTTTAAATAAACCCACTTTATAAATTATGGGAATGTTATTACTAATCATAAGAATTAAGAAAAGACATTAAAGAGAATGCATAACCCATTACTCTATTTATAATTATTCAAGAAAGCTACAAAATGATAATTCAACTCTCTTTGTAAATAAAATTTGGATCCTTGTGAGACCAATACTTATTTCCATATACAAGAAAACACTCTTGTTATGTAAAACTTGAGTTTTATAAGCCAAACAACATACCCTAGTTTTGGTACATACACATAATTAAGTCATAAAGTAACAGTGCTAGACCTTGAAATTTAATTTTGATCCCACAATTTGTATTAAAAAATAGGAAAGGGACTAGTTTATATTAGTAACTTTTAAGACCACTCAATTTATATATTAAAATATAGATCATCCAAGCAACAACATATGAACCCTTTCTCAATTTGTAAACAAGAATTGATCTAGATCTAGAATTGCAAAAATGACAAATATTAAGTACGCATACATAGTTTTTGTTTTAATGCATAAAAGGTATCCAAATGTAAAGATATAAAACTAATATTGAATGGAAAAGCATGTTCCCAAATAGAAAGTGTGATTTTCTTGCCAAAAACCTATTGGATCTGGGATCAATCATTCTAATTAACACACCCAATCTTAATTAACACACTACGCAATAGATCTGTAATCTATCAAATAAATAAATACAGAGAATAAGGGGGTAGTGAGAGAGAGGACAACAAGTTGGGTTAGTAGGCACTCCCAACCAACTTTTTGTCTCTTGTAATGAATCACATTACAAAATCACAGTTGAAAGAAAAGTAAAACTTGACATAATTCTTTTGTATTGAAAAGATAGTTCAACCTTATACAACGTGAGTTGAGTGCTCAGGATTCAAAACCTAAAATAAATCTTCCTCTCAATCTAAACCAACAACATAAGAGTGCAAATAATGACCATTCTGCGCCTTAGCATAACTTTGTCTTTATAAAAAAAATTACATTACAAATTTGGTTTTGGAAAAGCTAATCCTTTACAAACAAGATGAATATTCAAATCCCAACTATTTTTTCATCACAGGAAGACCAATAGAACCATTATCCAAACAAGAAAATGTAGATCTAATATAAATTTTGCAAATTTGGGCATAATTTTAGAAAGTGCATCAAACCTTTAATTTTTCATCGAGCCCCCAAATTAGTGTAGGCACAACAATTAGTGTAGGCAAGAAGCCAATAATGGTGTAGGTAGAGCCAAAGAATTAATGAATCGCCATAAATGAAGAGAAATGTGTTTTCCCTTGACGATATCTTCAAAATTATCTTTGAAAAGTGTAATTTACGATCACGTGGTGATTTTACATGAGGGGAACATGTGTAATTTCGTCTTGGTATAGGAATCTTACAGAGTGCTTGCAAGAATATAGAAGTAAATGATAAGTGTACATTTGGTTGTCAGATAGGCTCCAATATAGTATTGAAAAAATCTCATCTATCATTTTCCTATGGGAAATATCAGATGATCGAGTGGTCCCTATATACTTCTATTATGGTGCAGGATATCTATAGAGTGCAAGAACTGCATTAACAATATTTAATGAACATTAGTCCTGAGAAATGCATATAAAGGAGGTATTCTTTAAATAAAACGAAAATCAAATATAAACCTTTGGTATTGCACCAAGAGAATGTACAAGTGCAAGATAAAAGTGCAAAAACTAGTAAAAAAGGGAATATGAAAGGCATCATATGGGCAACAATATGCATTAGATACCATAATTCTCAAACCTGACATTTCAAAATGAGGAGATCTCATGTATAATGAAGTGGCATAGGCCATGGTGGCAACTACTAACAAAAATGTGACATAAACCTCAGAAAGGAGACATGGCTATGATTTGTATAGCCACGTGGTGACCACATGGGTGCCACATGGTAGGTCAGGAGGACATGGCAGAAAACTATTAGGCCAATCTTTAACTAACCACAACTTTTGATCTAAGAGCCAAATTGAGGCAAATTATATATCATTAGAAAGGTCTTAATGAGAAAAATACAATCTCAAGGTCTATTCTGGGTTTTGAAAAGTTTGCAAAATGACCCCATTTCCATAATTGAACTTTGAAACTTGGATCAACATAGTAACTGACTCCTTTTACTCTTAGTGTGGTATATGGGTGGTAAGGAGGCATATTACATAGTAGTATCAGAGAAAAGGCTTAACACTAGACCTTTGGAATAAATTGGTGCCCTATTACGAGATTAACAGAGTAGAAGGGCTTATGCTTAGGCCTCTGGAGATGAGTTGAGCTCAAGCTTAGAGAGTAATAGCTAAATGTGAATATGCTTGAGTGTTACTTATAACACTAATTGTGGATTGCATGCATATGGAAATGATGTTTGAATTATTTTTTAACGTAATGGAATTTCATGTGTTTTATATTAGGAATATTGAAGGTCTAGAGAGTCTATGGCTGTGACCATGAATGATTATTGTTTCTCTAATATTGGCAGAACTACTTGCATTATTTTGTGCATGATTGTTTATAGTGTACCAACACTACTAGTTAAATGGTATATTCTTACACACTTGGGATGCATATGCATGTGAATGTTCATACGACATGATGGATTTGGGAAATCCCTATGTGGATTGTGTGTGTGTGTGTGAATCCTATGGTTTTCATATTATGTTGTAAAGAGCCTCAATGGTTTGGAGGCATGATATTTTGTGACTCCATTAGAGAGTGAGGTGTTTTGATGATTGCTTTCTTGTGCAAGTGGATGTTGAGGTGTAGCATTGTGATGGAATGGTTATGTATTTACTGAAGATTTTATGCATATCCATGTTGCATTTTTAAATGTGATAATTATAAATTATAATATGGAAGATGCTAATGTGACATATGTCTTTCTAACTGACCCCTTTGATATTGCAGATGCCATGATTGTTGGCCTTGGAAAAAAGGTTGGATTTAATGATTGTAGATAGCCTTATTAAGGAGGTTGAACTTAATGGCTATTTCTAACATTATAAGGATGGCTAAATATTTGAAAATTGATAATGTTGATTGATAGAGAAGGATGATATTTTAAAATTGGTAATGATGGTCTTGGTAAAATATTGATCTTCAAAAATTGCAATGGCATGATGGTAACCATGTTGATAGGAACATATTATCTCTAAATTTCAAAACCAAGTTTATGTATATGTTTAATTCTTTCAAGGTTTGGTACATGTGACTAATGAGAATTTTGAAGATGTGTGGATAACTGCAAGGTATCTTTCTTCCCTTAGCATGGAAACATGGCAGTTGGTATATTATTTATTTTATTTTATTAATGCACTAACAAATGAGTGTGTATGGAAGCATATAGAAAGACTCATTGGAAGCAAAAGAAGGCATGGATAGTGGCATGGTACAACTTGATATGGACCAAATTCATTAAGAGAAAAAAATTGGGGAAGCCCTTAAAAGAAAAAGAACCTTCAAGGACTTGAAGGCTAAGCTTAAAAGTTGTAAGGCAGAGAATTAGAGGCTTGCAAGGTTTAATAACATGCTAATGTAAAATTTATCTCCTATTCAGGGGTTGTTACAGCGCACTCCCACCCCTTGTGATGTGGACAAAATTCCACCCGACAAGGCCATAAAGAGGCCTTGTAAGGATAGTAAAAAAAGAAAAGTGACTTCTTGGTGGCATTGTGGAAGGGAATATTTAAAAAGGGACTATCCATATATATATGGAACTATCCCTTGCATAAATAATGAGCAGTGAAGAAACATGAAGAAAGATGGAAAGGGGGTAGTGTCTATTTGGCATGAATAATGACACGTTGAATGAGTTTCCGAAAATATGGAACACCAATTGCATGATGGGTAGGAAGGAGGTCATTGTTGGTATATGTTGGAGCATTGCTTCTAAAATATGACATCAAGAATGAACGAAATTATGTATAGGATGAAAACTACCTGTGTGAATAGTAACAACAATACAAGGAGTTATGTGAACTTTGATTTGGCCTAACATGTGGTAATGTATGTTATTACCATGATTAAGAAAACAATAGTACGATAGCCAAGTGGGTTGATTGGGTCCATGGGAAATAATGGGCAATGATATGGTAGCCATGAAAATGGGACAAAGGAGGTTCTCTAAACCTTGACCTTACTTGATATATCTGAATATGGGTTATATTCATGAGAATGATTGATTAATTGAATGTATGTTAAGGCCATCTTGATTGATAGGTTATTTTCATGGATCACTATTATGGAAGAATGATGGTTTACTTTTATTTAATGCAAGTATGGATGGCATGTAAATATTCCCAGTTGTGTGAGGAATCAATTGGGCAAGAAGTTTCCCTAGCTAATTTATGATTTTAATATCATTTTCTTATAACTCTTATATTTTTTCCCATGTTTACATTATGAACATGGAATGTTGAAGGTTTATCAGCAGATAAATAAAAAATGTATTATGTGGCATGTTGGCACAATCATGGGAAATTGAAAGAAGAACAAACCCAAATTTTGGGTTGTGGGTGCATGCGATAAAGCGTCAGAAGGACACATATGTTATCATTTACAATACATATAGGTAGACCACCTAGATTAGAGGTTTCTTGGGTTAATATTAGGACAAGTAGGTCACCCCGGATTGGGGATTTCCTAGGCCTAGGAGTTGTGATGACGGGGAAGTCATGGTAATCCGTAAAGTGTGCCATGTGTAATTATGTACGAATTTTGTTTGAATAATATGTGTATGTGTATGTGTATGTGTTGTACACTATGTATACATGCATGTGTTGTGTAATGTGTTGGGCTAGGAAGATGTGGGATTGGTTGCACCTATGTGTCATGTAATGTGTTGGCACATAGAGGTATGGGACTGTTAGGGCTTGTTTTT
The DNA here is from genome assembly GCA_000404065.3 of Pinus taeda. Classification (NCBI taxonomy): domain Eukaryota; kingdom Viridiplantae; phylum Streptophyta; class Pinopsida; order Pinales; family Pinaceae; genus Pinus; species Pinus taeda. The sequence continues at coordinate 7,397 of APFE030006106.1, forward strand.
TGTGTAATATGGAAGTTGTGATGATACCAGAGTTGTGATGGTAAATGATATTATTTGAGGGAATTTATTTGTGATCGTTGTCATGAATTTATTTTTTATTTTATTTCCATTGTTTCCTCTTTAAATTTTTCCTTTTGAATTTCATGCTTGAGGCCTCAAAAAAATATGTTGGGTGTGGTAGGGAGGCCATAGATTCTTAAGAACAAGGCTAATTGAAATGCATCATAATATGTGACCAAGAAGGCCCCTTGCATAAATAATGAGGAGTGAATAAACATGAGGAAAGATGGACAAGGGGTAGTGTGTATTTGGCATGAATAATGACATGTTGAATGACTTCCCAACAATATGGAACACCAATTGGATGATGGGCGAGAAGGAGGTCATTCCTGGTATATGTTGGAGCACTGCTTCCAGAATATGACATCAAGCATGAATGAAATTATGTACAAGATGAAAACTACCTGTGTGAATAGTAACAAAAATACAAGGAGTTCTATGAACTCTGATTTGATATGATGTGTGTCAATGTATGTTATTCCCATGATTAAGAAAAAAACAGTATGATATCCAAGTGGGTTGGTTAGGTCCATGGGAAATAATGGAGAATGATATGGAAGTCATGAAAATGGCACAAAGGAGGTTCTTTAAACATTGACCTTACTTGATATATCTGTATATGGGTTATATTAATGAGAATGCTTGATTAATTGAATTTATGTTAAGGCCATATCGATTGATAGGTTATTTCGATGGACCATTCTTGTGGAAGAATGATGGTTTATATATGAAATTGATCAAGGATTTGAAAAGGCTTAAAAATCAAAGTTATTGGATTTAAGTGGAAGCAGTGCCATTGCGTAGAGCTCACAGAAAAGACTCCAACGCAACTTGAATGGGTGCATTTGGCCTCCAAATGAATGAGAAATTTCTTGTGGAAGTTTGTGACAAACCAGTGTTTTACTGCTTGACACATGGCAAAAGTACAGGTTCAGCTCAATGGCATATCTCCAACTTCGTTACAGTGGTAATATTTCCAGTTGGTTACATGGTGAGATTTGGGTATATAAAATGACATTAGAGATTATTTTTATTTATGGTACATTAAAATATATATTTAAATGCATTATATATAAAACCAAAGCTATATATATATAATAAAAAAAATATGGTGTATTTTATATATATAAATTAAGAAAAAAACCAAACTATATACCCCACCATTCTACGTTACCGTATCTCCGCTGACCTACCTCATGCCACATTTATGCTATACTTTGCTCCATTATTCTATACCTCTGCCATATTCATTATACATTCTGCCTTCATTATAACTAACCCTGCCATACCAAAACCTCCGCTCCAACAAAACATCCGCTAACCAACCTTATCCTCTATACCTACGCCCACGTATATATGGTTATAATAAATATTATGTCATGTTTAAAGTATATGGTTGGGAGGAGCAGATCTGAAGGTTTTCCATCTGGTTAATTCACCATCGAACCATTAAAACCCAATGTATATGTTATATATTGTATGTGGTGGAGTGATAAGGATTATATGCATATGGTTGTGATATGGTTTGGGTTTTTTTGAATAAGGATAGGGTGAGATTAATATGGAGTGAAAAGGGTTATTAATGTTATATTGTTTTGGAGTGATAAGGATTATGACGGATATGTTATATATGGAGTTGGTTATAGAAATGCGATACGTAATTAATGCATTGCTATGTTTGAAATATGTGGTTTAATCACAAACATAATGTAATGCCATGAAAAGGAGAGAAGTTGTGACGTTTTATGCAGAAGTGAAGAGTTTTAGTGTAGCTTTGGATATTTAGAGTTGTGACATTTTATGGTGCCTCTCTATGCTAGGGTCTTGATTTGGAACTGCAGCCACTATTCCTTAAGGTATAGTGCATAAGACTTAACTGGTATCATACACTGGATTGCTTCCAAATATGGACTAGCCATGGATGCCAATTGATTCTCTCTTTCTTGCAGCTGTCCTTTCAACCATTCATTTTTTGCCTCCAATTGATTTTTCATTATGGCCTCTCTGTCCCTCAAGCTACTTAGTTCCCTTCCCATCTTTTTGAGCTTCTCCTCCATGTGACCAATGTCCTCCACTCCCTTGAACTTGGTAATCTACATCCATCTATGAGTTCTGGCTATTTTTTTCTCAAGCTCAATGAATAATGGAATGGCAATTTTTTGTGGAATGACCCTGCCCCCCTCAATAAATCTGTAGTAGGAGTCAAGGTTAGGTTGAGGACTAGGTTCCCATAGCTCTGGGTCCTCTGTCTTTCTTTCTGGCTGCTTACTTCTTTCCTCATCCAATTTTTTAGTTTCTTGTACGTTTAGTAGAGTTTCCTGTAGGATTGCCTTTGCTTCTTGTAGGTCCTACTGTGTATCTTGTAGGATGTCTTTTCCTTTGGATGAGGTAGACCTGGTTACAAGCCTTCTCACATAGGTTATAGGAGACATAGGGGGGGTTTGTGTTGAGGATCCTTCTTCTTGAGTTTTTAAAGGAGGATCCATCTTCTCCTATTGTTTAGGTGAGTCCTCAATAACAATCGGAACCTTGGTTGGAGTTTGGGGTTTTCCCTGCCTTATCCTTGTACTTTTCCTTGTTCTGAAGTATAAGTGGGTTTGCCTTTTTGTTTGATAGGGGTGCTAAGGGCAGTGAAGAAATCTTCCACCTCTCTCTCAGTGGGTTTTGGGGACACCCTAGGTGATTCCTCCTTGTATTTTTCCCCCTCTTTTCTATTTCCCTTTTTACCTATGCCTTTACCTTCTTCTTCTCCCTATATATCCTCATCTTGTTTATCAGTTTCCTCCTTTACATATTCCTCTGTTTCTTCATCACCTTCTTTCTCTTTCTCTTCCTCTTAATCCTCATCTATCTCCTCTTCATCCCTCTCTACTTCTTCTCCATCTGTCTCTATCTCTTCTTCATCCTTTTCACTAACAATAGGGCTAATATCATATGTGAGGGCTTTGATATCCTCATCTGTATGCATGTCTCTAAAAATATCCAATTGGATAGGAATTTTAAGTTTTTGGAGGGCATCTTCTATGATGATTCTAATTAACCCATGGTGGGCTAACTTTTGGGGGTTCCCCTCTTGTACCTTTATGTGTGTATCTATTAGTGATTGCAGAAGGAAGTATGGTATGTTGAGCCTGTGGTGTGGAGGTGTTTTTGCTCCAAATCTCAACTCTTCAAGGATCCTAAAGTGATAACCATAAACCACACTATGCCTACCTTCATATGATATGTATTTTATAAGGTGGTAGCTTACCTCATTCCAAGGGTATGGTAGGCTTGTTCTCCTTACTCCATTCGTGTCCTCAATGGGCTCCTCTCCCTCTAAAAAGAATTTCTTCTTGGTAGTCTGGCTATCTCCATTATATTCCTTTCTCCAAGGCACTCCTAGGACAAGTGTGGTAATTCTGCTTATGAGTTCAGGGGTGAGGTCTATGGAGAGGCCTCTCACCACAATAGTGGCATGGGCTCTGGTCAGTGGAATGAGGGAGAAATACAAATCTCGGGCCACTTCATCATCATACCCCCTCAATTTCTCAAAATACCCCATCCAATTATGCCTCGTGAAGATTTATAAGACAGGGGGGTGTTGGTGAATCTTCACAGTGTTAATGGGCTCCCTTCTATTAAACTCCCTTGTCATTTTGTCTAGTGAATTTTGAGGAGCAGTGATGGTTGATACAAAATTTAATGCAGGAGGGAATGTGATTGAAATACTTGAGGAGACAATTCCTTTACACAACTATCAAATTCACTCAAACTAGGAGAGTTTTTTGTTCTATTCACTTAGAAAAATGGAAGGAAATGCAGAGTTTGCCTCCGAATGGTGCTTGTTGTAGCCAACCCCTGTGTTTTCCCTTCGAAAACTACTCTTGGCCAATCCTGTAGACTGTCTGGCTATATCCTGTAGGATTCCTATGTAACCCTGTAGGAAGTTTGGTGATCCTATAGGAAGTCCTGCGCAGGAGAAATATGGAATTTTTCTCATCTGTAGGTTTCTTAGGTATGAGAGCGATTTTTCTAGAGTGAGCCTCGAGGAGATGAATACATGGGTGCATGGGGATCAATGATTATTTCTTCTTATGGTCAAGTTGAGTGAGGTGGTGTGCAGGCAGTTGAGGTACGATTTTTTCTATTTTTGGACCATTGGTCCCCCTACCACCTCATCATTCCCCTCTCCTCATAATCAACTCCCACTTTGGGCATCCGTAACCTTAACTGCTTTTGGTCTCCTCCTCTGATCTGAATTGGATCCTCAAACAATTCCATGATTGTTAAGAATGGATGACAGACTTCAAGAAATCTTATAACTATCAGAAATAACCTTTGAATAATGGTAATTTGCAGCAAGCATGGAGCAACGAGGACCTTCGGTCAAAGTGCGCTGACCATTGGCCCATGGGGACTGTGCACAGTGCAAAAATGGCAGTTGGGAAGCTCAAACCCAGAAACAAAGGTTGTTTCTAATACACGATTAGCGCAAAGCTAGGGAAAACCCCTCGAGAAGGAAAATCCCCGAGCACTCGGTCACAAGGGAAACCAGAAAATCGTGGGAAAGCGCTAAAACCGATAGGTGGGTCCCATGCTCAAAATTGACGGAATATCTGAGGAATTTCGAGCGGTAAGTGGGTTTGGCCAAAGGCCCAACGATTCCATACACCGAGTGATGGGTGTCCAGCGGGGAGAGAGAAAAACTGCTTACATCGCGGACTAACGATCGAGCAACTCAATCGCGTGATATAAGCGAAGACCGTAGGATTTGGGGGCTCCAGATCAAATGGCAGGGGTTCAACCCGATGGATGACTGGACCCGAGGGAGAAATAAGCTATGGCGCATAAAGATTTGAAGTCCGATTTGACCAATGAATTGACAGAAGGACCCATTTCGTAGGCATCTGGGAAATAATGGAACAAAAAGACTGTTTAGGAAGAAATGACACTTAGTTCTCAAGAAGACAGGTGGCCACCTCTCTGCGAAGCGTTACGCAACAACGATGATGCAGGGCAGAGGAGTCCCAGCGGACAGAGGTAGGGGATTCAGAGAGTCAGGAAGACGAAGTGAACAGTCAAAGAAATGAACTGGCTTTAAAGCCACGAGCTGACATAGACAAGATAGAGAGACAGCGAGGTAGAGAAGCAGTGAAGAAGCCGAAGGTCGAGAGACACAGAAAGAAAGAAAAATTGCAGAGAACAGAGAAGTTGAGCTGACCATCAGAGTAAGGGAAACATCGAGCAGACAAAGACCAATTGAGGTCAAAATTCAGTAAAGGGAGTCTGTGAACTCTAAGGACTTGGGAATTCCAAGTGCCATCCTACTGATCATCCTTTATCAAGTGAGACTTAGATTGAGCTCCTTATTGTAAGACTCTACTTTAAAAACATAATAAAAAGGCCACCACTGAAAGTTGGACTAGGAGACGTATCCCAGGAGGATTGGGTGAACTCCTTATTAAATTTTGTTGTGTTTATATTTTGCTTACTATTATCTCTTACTGTTTCGGCCTCCTCATGCGTGAGGCACCTTCATAGAACTGTATCGACACTACGATAGTAAAGTGTATCACCGATGATCATGTAGTCTTTGGCTTGGTATCGAGTACGTCGTTGTTCAGAGTGAGAGGTGTTAGGCCTAAAGGTTTGCGTTTGGAGATAGATAAATATATCTCCGTGCCATGGGTCGCTTGACGATATCAAAAACAAAGATTCATCCATTATTGATGCTTTAGATGTTGAATCATTGGACGACGATGGGAGGTCACAAGGTAACTCCACAAAGACTAGAGATTTCTTTGATTTGGATTTGGTGAATTCCAGATCAAACTCTTGCAAAATGGCTATCCATTTGGAATATTT
>APFE030006110.1:0-16265 GCA_000404065.3 Pinus taeda
ATGTTTTATAATACTGGTTATTCAGGTGCTATTTAATCGTTTGCCTTGTTTTTGTTTGCAGGTTTGTGACAAAGGAACTTACTTGGATCGAAGGAGCAAAGACATCCCCAAACTTGCGTTGGACATGAGGTAGGCCTTAAACACATTTGTTTTCCATTATTTATAAAGAACATTTAGATAAAGATAGTGTCTGGTTGGTTTGTTTGTCACTAGGTCTTCATTAGATTCTAGGAAGGTTTATCTTGTCCGCAAGATAGACTCATTCCGCGTGACAAAATGGCGACTCCACTGGGGACTTGATTGTTTTCCTCGTTTTTCTTTGACTTGAGAAACTTGCCTTTTTGTTTCTGTTTTTGGCTTGTTGTATGTGGACTAGGGTAGACTTAGTGGATTTAGGTTTGTTTTTTATTTTTCATTACTTTAGTCGAAGTTCGCAGTCTGCACGTGTATCAAGTGCGTACATGTACGCACTTTTACTTTGTGCACAGAGCGTACCCGCACCTCCGTAAACTCTGAACCTGCGTACCGTGCTAAAATTTTGAAATTTTGAGTTTTACTCTTTAAATTAGTTTTATCTTGTTTTTGTAGTAGTTATCCTCTGCCCATACCTGTATGTGACTGGTTGAAATCTTTCCTTGGTTTAATTTCATTAGCATTAGGGTTTTAGCTGAAATTCCTAGGACTTTTGCTTGTTGGGTTTGTTTTTCAATTTGGTTGTGTAGTGGCTCTGAGCTTAGAAGCTGTAGGGACTTCAGATCACCTTAGTGTCTACTAGCCTTCTTATGAGTCTGACCATTTATGAAATCTCCCCTTGATTGAGGAATCCGCTTTGAATTTTCTCTTTACAAAACTTCGAAAAGCTTGTGATTGAAAGTTTGGATTTTCATTTTTAAAAAGAAAACAAAATTGGTTCTTCTTGACTTATTTGTGATTCTGGACAAATTGGTCCTTGGTTTGTTTATAGCCAAGTAAAACATCCTCAAAAAGACTTTTGTGAGCTTTTACTTCAAATAGGTTTTCATAGTTTGTAGATCTTAAGTTTGCTTTATTCATAGTTTTCTCAAAGATTTTCTTTAGTTATAATTTTGAATGTTTTCTTAAAAAAATATGAAAGGTCTCTTTTGAAAAAGGTTTGTCTTGGTAGCATTTGAGTGTTCGAATGAAAAATAGAATTCTTGTGAAAATAATTAGCTGTCTTGTTTTGAGTGCATTGATACGAATACTCTTTTTTTGATTTGGTTGTTAAGAAAGATTTGTGTTTTCAAATATTTGCATTTTCCAATTCTTTCCGAGCTAGAACTTCATTGAAGAGAAAAGATCGTTTAATCATCTTAAGTGCATTTTGTAGTGATTTTGACTCGAATATTTATACCACAAGTTTCATCTCCATCACCTCTTGACTTAATCAAAAACCACTAAAAATCACGCTAAAAAGAAAATAAATCTAGCAAACTTTTTGTTTCTAGGGCTCTAATACACCAACACAGCTTAGGCTAGTATCTATGAGTAGGGAGTAATTAACTCTCCAAGATTGTAAAACAAACAAGTAGCTTTATCTTGCAATAGGAGAAATCCAATTGTTGCATCTATGCTCTGGGAAAGCTCCTCTTAAAGGAGAAGCATGAGATCGTGTCCGAACCAATGTGGGAATCAATCCTTCCTCATTGGGAACGATGCCAGATATTCACGTATTACAAATGGTAAACCTCAAATTAACCATTTTCGAGGAGCTTGGGGTCACTTGTTGGTAAACCTCGGATTATGTCGAGGAGCCTTCAAGGGGATTGAGCTTGCTACTCTACCCTTGAGTGCATATCGGACCGTAGACTTTTCCCCCAGGTATATTTGTTTCTGTTGGTAACCTTAGTGACCATATTCTCTAGGATTCTTCCTAAGGTGACGGTGGCAGGAAGATCCCACTGTACCTGGAGCAGACGTCGCCTAGACTCACTTGGATTTTCTGGGGGGTTCTCTTCAATCGAGACGGTTAAGTGGAGAAACTTGTGCCAGTCTATTCATTAAGCAGGTTTCCGGGGTAACTGTTCCAACCGCTATTTCTGTATCAAACTCTGCGATGTTGGATTTCATCACCAACTAGTGTTTTCGGTCCGGAAAGTTACTGTTTTTGTGTGTTTGATCTGTTAGATTCTTTAGGTGTGTGATTCAATTTGTTTGGTTCTTTAGAGACTTTAGGTGGTTTTCATTGAGATTTTACTTTGTTTTCGTGTGAAGTAGTTGAAAGTCTTTAACTGTGGCTGAATTACCGAGGCATTCCCGTAGACTTCGGGGCCAATCCCCTGAGTTTGTTAACGTGGCCGAGTTACTGAGGACATCCCGTAGACTTCGGGGTCAACCTCCTGAAGACATACCGAGCCAGCTTGAAGGCTTGAAAGTCCTTGTATCTCTAAGTAGCGGTAGAAGTGGGTCACCTGAAGAAGGAGAACCTTCTTTGGTAGAATATTCTGATTCTCAACCGTTAGTAATTTCAAAGGTTACTGGTAGTATTGCATCTAATAGTGATATAGGTGAAGAACCTGAAGTATCTGAACCTGAATCTGAAGTTGCTGCTACTCCCGTATCAGAGTTTGTTTCTCTGACTCCTAGTGGTCCTAGTTCTCCTAGGGTAGAAACCGTAATTACCCAAGATCTTCCTGCTGGACTCATAGCAATCAAAGAGCTTTCTATTTCAGATATCAAAGAAAGCTTTCCTTTTCCAGAAAATCGACCTATATTAGAACTTAGGGAGCGTGAATCGATTTTTTACAGTCCACCTAGGAGCACTACTTGGTACCGTTCACTGACCAATCTTTTGGAAAATCCGAGACTTAGTTTTTCACCACCTTGCATTTTTTATCACACTGCACCTAGAGATCATTATCTTGCATTGAATATGTCTAGTCCGTCATCCATGTATTCTCAATCTCCGGAAGCCTATTTGTATGGCAGTCCTTCTGTTCCCGCTGGGTATCAGTCCATCTCTGGTATTTTTTCGGGAGCATCTCCTCAACCTATCGAACAAAATTTGTTAATTGGAAGTAGTGGTACTAAACCGTTGGGTGCAGAAGAAATTCTAATGATGTCAGGTTCTCAACCTCAAGGTGGCCAGTTACCGCTTGGGGCGCAACCTCAAGTAGTATGTGCCTGGGGGGCAACCTCAGGGTACCCAGTGTATGCCTGGGGGGCAACCTCAAGGTACTCAGTTTGCGCCCGGGGGACAACCTCAAGGACAGTACATACCTACGGGACAGTACGTTCCTCAAGTTCAACCCCAAACTCAATATGTACCCCAAGGTCAACCTCAGTATCAGTATGTACCCCAAGGTCAACCTCAGTATCAATATGCACCCCAAAATCAACCTCAATATCAATATGTACCTCAAGGTCAACCCCAATATCAGTACGTGCCTCAGGGCTATCAACCCCAAGGTCGGTACCCATCTCAAGGTTACTAACCGCCTTCTGGTCAATCATATTATCAGCCCTACCCTCAACTCGGTTATGGTCCTTAATATCCTCAAGGTCCATACCCCGAAACGAATTTGGTGTGGGATCCATCTCAATCCCAGCAGGTTTTGCAACCGAATGTGCAGCCATCATCTCAACTTGGACAACCTTTGGTTGCTGGTCCAACTCAGCAATCCATCCAGTCTACTGTTCAAACCTCTGCACCTTCTGTAGTTTCTCAGTTTGGACCTAGTACGCCTCGCACTTCGTCTCAAACGTCTGCTGCAACTATTGCAACATCTACTCCATCTACCCCACCTTCTTCTAGAGTATCGGCAGCTCCGGTGTCTATTGTTCCTGTATCTACTCCTTAGACCTCTTTACCTCAGTCTAGATCTACGGTCCAGATGCCTGTAGGAAGTATGGTTCTTACTTCTCAACCTCAATTTAATCAACCTCCGTACCAAGGACAGTATCCATACGGTCCTGCTTTGCAGCAACCAACCTATCAGTATCAACCATACCCTGGGTATACATATCAACAACCTCAGCAACCCCAGTATGGTCCGGTTAATCCTGGTTTTCTAGGAGGTCAAAATATCTCGAATGCGATTCCCATTCCTAGTTATCCTGGATATCCTCCTCCAGAGGCTAGTCTGCAGACCCCAAGTTTCAGGGACCCTAATCGTCAGTTACCATTCATCGCAACTTTTGACTTACCTGACTTGATGCGCCTTACGAATGATCAAATCAACTATCTTCCGTATTGGCCGCCAATGCCGCATAAGTTGCCCAGTGATATACCTAAATTCGAAGGTAAACCAGGAGAGGACCCGTCGACCCATGTGATGACTTATCATCTCTGGTGTGCGTCCAACTCCATTTCAGATGATTCTATTCGTTTATGTCTTTTTCAACGCACTCTAATTGGTCTTGCGGCCAAATGGTATATTGAGTTACTACGAGCCACTTTTTATGATTTTAGTCAATTATCTACCTCGTTTTTAACTCATTTTTAGTTGCCAGTCAGATATGACAATGGAACGGAGTTATTAACTTCATTAAAGTAGTCGATGTCCACTTACATCTCAGATGATATCCATGAATGGAGACGTCGATGGCGTTTAGTGAAGGTTTATATCCCGGATCAGATCTTAGCTGAGTGGTTTGTAAAATCCTTATTGCCAAAGATCACTGAAGATGTAGCTAAAGCCGGAGTAGTTACTGAAGAGCAAGTCATTGCTCAAGCGCAGTACCTTGACTTAGTTTATACTCAGTCAGGTACGTTACACAAGAAAATCCCCAACCTACCTAATCAAAATCAAATCGTTGCTGCTCCTTTGGGGTCTCATGCCGCTGATGGTATGATTGGCACGGTGAATACTAAAAGTAAGAAGAAGTCTTCTAAGAATTATCCTCCTATAATAACCTTGCCAGATTCCCCGACGGGAGAGTCTTCTGCGGAACTTTCCGCCGATATTCATGTTGTAGAGTCGTCTACAGCTAAACCAAAAACCGGTGGTAAGAAGAAAGGGAAGAAGAAGAATAAAGAGAAAAATTCAAAAGAGAAACCCGAAAAAGCATAACCCACTGATGAAAAACGCAAACCTTGTTATCCGTGTCTCACCTGCGATGAAGACCATTATACGAGAGACTGCCCTCATCGGGCAGAAGTTGCAAAAATTGTCAAAGGTTCCCAAACTCCTGCTGTCTTGAAGGATCCTTTTCCAGCTCAAGATAGTAATATGATAGGTTCATCCTCTAGTGCCAACGAAGAACCCATCTTGATGATGTCTCATGTAAGGATTGTGACTCGATCGCAAGATTATGGGAGTAAAAGTCCTATTGATGGTAAAGAAGCAGAATCTTCTCATTCCAATCCATCAACCTCAGCTCCCAATTTCGATCCACTACAGATCGAGAAACCTAACCCGGACTTAGTAATCAAACCGCCCACAAAGGGTGTACTTCGAAAGTCTGCTTTCAATCCACATGCGAGAGAGGCTCATAATTACAACATTGCTGAGGATTTAGTTCTTTCACCCTCAGCAATGTCGGCTTTGGAAGTGCTGCAATCATGTCCAACATAGCACAAATTACTTTTGTTGGCTATAGGAGTTGTTGACGCTCAGGACCCGAAACTTATAATCTTCGATCTAGAAAATAGTGCACCATGTCTACCTCATCAACTGGCTGTCCAGATTCCAGTGATAGTCAAAATCAGACCTGTTGATAGGACTATGATTAACGAGGGATCTTCCATGTGCATTATGTCGATATAGTGTTGGAGATCGCTTGGTTCTCCTTCACTAAATCAATCCCCGACAATTCTTAAGGCCTTTCATGGCCGTGGGTTTCATCCTTTCGGCATTTTATAGGATCTACCTATAGGGGTTGAAGGAAAAACTGTTAATCTAGATGTGGAGGTGGTTGATGCCCCTCTAGATTACAACCTTCTCTTGGGTTGTAGTTGGTCTTACGCTATGACAGTTGTTGTCTCATCGATCTTTCGGCTTATAAAGTTCCCTCACAATGGAAAGATCGTAACTATAGACCAGTTGTCATACTTTTCATCCGACCCGGCCTCTACTAAGAGCATTCAATGTTGGCAAAGCGACGATCCCTTATAAGGATGTTGGTGTAGGGTTAGTTAAAGATTTCGGTTTACTGGGTACTTTTCCTTTCTCTCCTATCAACGCATCGTCTTCCACTACAACCATTCATATGATTTCATCAGGAACCATTGTTAATGATGATCCTTGGATCATACCTTCTGAGACTGAGATAGAATCATTTGGTACTCTTATGCCTTTGAGTTCGTATGAACTTGCATATCAGACCGTGCAGTCATTTTCTGACCCAATATCAACCCAAATCGACTTAATGAATGAAGTCCATGAAGAGTCATTTTCAACATCAAACTCGGACCTAAGAATGTTTTCCGAACTTGTTCAATCAGATGAGCAAATTTGTGAAATCCTGTGTGTCGATGAGTTACCATGGGAAGATCTACATCACAGATCTTCGTTTTTACCCGAGAGTGATTGTTTTGAAAACGATTTTTCATCAATATTTACAACCAAATATGTTAAGGACGCTCAGAATCCAATGAAACATCCTGATTCCGAGTTAAATTTGGGAAATATTTCTAAAACTATTCCCCTTGACATTTCAGTTAAGCTTGGAATTATTGGAAACGTTCATATAGGTGCCTCTTGTACAGACAATGAAATTAAAACATAAAAGGCCCTATTTCAAGAATTCTGTGACGTGTTTGCCTGGTCCTATGAAGAAATGCCAGGAATTGACCCAGCAATCGTAGTTCATGAAATTAAAACCTACCCAAACGCTAAACCCGTTCGGCAACGTCTGCATCAGATTCACCCAAGAAAAGTTGCTGCAATTAAAGAAGAAGTTGAAAAACTATTAAAAGCAGGTTTCATTTATCCCATCCTGTTAACAGATTGGGTATCGAATATTGTTCCCGTGAACAAAAAGCAAGGGACAATAAGAATATGTATCGACTATAGGGACATTAATCGAGCATGTCCAAAGGACAATTACCCTACACCCTATATCGATCAAATTATTGATGATTGTGTCGGAAGTGAAATTTTCTCCTTTATGGATGGCTTTTTCGGCTACAATCAAATCAATATTCTGCCTGCCGATCAACCAAAAACGTCATTCATTTGTCCATGGGGTACATTTGCTTATTACAAGTTACCTTTTGGCCTTAAGAATGCCAGCGCAACTTTTCAACGGGCTATGTATTACGCTTTTCATGATATAAAACACATTGTGCAACCCTATCTCGATGACTTGCCTGCTCATTCCTTACATCGAGCTAATCACCTCGTCCATTTACGAGAAATCTTCATGAGGTGTAGGCATTATCGGATTCGGTTGAATCCCCACAAGTGTATGTTTTGCATTGAAACGGGTCGATTACTGGGATTTGTAGTTTCAAAAGCTGGCATTCGCGTCGATGCTTTGAAGGTCAAAGCTATCATCAAATTGCCTCCTCCTTCGAGTCTTCGCCAACTCCAAAGTTTGTAAGGGAAAGAAAACTTTTTACGTTGATTTATCCCTAACTACGCTGAGATTACAAAGGGTTTTACCTGGTTGTTGAAACAAAATACTTCATTCTTTTTGGATGAGATAGCTGAGAAATCTTTCGATGCTTTAAAACATGCGTTGACCCATGCACCGCTATTACATCCTCCCAACTACAACCAGGACTACTACTTGTATCTCGCCACTTCCTATTCCACCATTGGAATGGTGTTAGTTCAGGAAGATGAATTGAATACGGAACATGTGATATATTACCTTAGTCACACGTTAAATCTAGCTGAGCTAAAATATTCACATCTGGAGAAATTGGCATTGGCAGTTGTTCAAGCTATCCAACGATTTCGTCATTACACTTTATTACGCAAAACTACGGTCATTTCTGATTGCAACCCCATGATCTATATTTTGACCAAACAGTTGCTGGGGGGCAAGTACTCCAAATGGATTGTCATCTTGGAGGAGTTTGATTTGGAATTTGAAAATTCCAAGTCAAAGAAATCATTAGTTTTTGCGGAACTTATGTGTGACTTCCCGCATGTTGATACAGAAACTGTGGCGGAGGAGCCCATTGCGGACGAATCCTTGTTTCTGATCAGCACTTTAGATCCGTGGTATGGAGATATCATCACTTATCTCCAAACCCAAACCTTCCGGCCAGATCTTTCATGATCTGACCGTCGGAAAATCCGATTCCAATCCCAGCAATTCAAAATTATTGGAGATACTCTTTACCGCCTGGGGGCAGACTCTATTTTTCAACGTTGTTTGACTGATGAGGAAGTCGAAAAGGTCTTAAATGACTGTCACTCTGGAGCGTTTTGCGGTCATATGTCTGGGTATGCCACTGCCTAAAAGATATTGCGCGCTGGCTATTTCTGGCCGTCTTTGTTTAAAGATTGTATTACTGCGGTTTGAAAATGCCACAATTGTCAAATTTTTGATCGAAAGATGCACGCTCCACCTGCTCCTCTTCACCCTATAATTTCTGTTGGTCCTTTTTCCAAATGGGGTATCGATTTTATTACATGTAACCCTCACTCGGCCGGGGGGCATGCGTATATTATCCTTGCAGTAGATTATTTTACTAAGTGGGCCGAGGTGATGCCAAAATTTGAGGTAGACGGCAAAATAACTGCAATTTTCGTATTCAATCATATAATTGCTAGGTTTGGTGTTCCATAAGTGATTATCACTGACCATGGGCATCATTTTTGAAACGTTATGATGACAGAACTTACAGACCAGCTTGGCTTGCGTCACGATAGTTCAACTCCTTATTATCCACAAGCCAATGGTCTGGTTGAAGCTATCAAAAAGTTTTAGTCATCATGATCCGAAGAATCATTGGGATTCATCGGTTGAACTGGCACAACATGTTATTTTCAGCGCTGTGGGCATACCGAACCTCAGTCAAAACATCAACAGGGTTCACTCCTTTCCAACTAGTTTATGGTTTGGAAGCTGTGTTACCTATTGAGTGTGAAATCCCGTCAATGCGAATGGCCATCGAATTACTTCCAGCTACTTCCGAAGAGGAAAGACGTTTATTATACTTAGCTCAGCTAGATGAGAATCGCCGCTATGCTCCATTAGCGATCGAATCTCATGCCAAATGTATTAAGGCTCAGTATGATCGAAATGTAACCCCTCGAAATTTTTCGGAAGGAGATCTAGTCCTTTTGTACGATCAAGCAAATGATAAATTAGGCGCTGGAAAATTCGTGCCTATGTGGCATGGTCCCTTTGTTGTCAAGCGAAAGCTAGCGAAAGGGGCCTATGAATTGGTAGACTTTGACGGGGTCTCTTTAGGTAAACCCAGAAATGGTCTTTACCTGAAGAGATATTATGCTTAAAACGAGTGTGGAGATTTTTTAGTTAGGTTAGTTTTTCCTTCTACTAGTGTGTTTTAGATTAAAGTGTGCTTAGCTTAGAAAATGAGTTTTCCATCATTATTCCTACTTATCTTGGTTTTACGTTTGATGTCACAGATGTCAACACCTCTCCAAACATATATTGGTTTCACTGATGGCACTTGTCGTAGTACACAGAATATTTCTTCCGCAGCCTGGGTTATCTATTCACCCTCTGACGAGTTAGTATCTATGCATGGGGTAAGCCTCGGTCAAACAACGAACAACATTGCAAGTATAGTGCAGTGATGGAGTTATTATCTGAATCTATTTCATTTGGGATTCGAAGATTGATAGTGAGGTTAGATTCTGAACTCGTTCTATTACAGCTTAATAGAGTATACGCCATTAGAAATCCACTTTTATTAAGATTATTTTTGAGAGTGCGTCTCTTGGAACGTGAATTTGACTATATTGAATATCAGCATATTCCAAGATCTTTGAATGCAATTGCTTCTCATTAGCAGACATGTGCGATAATCATACAAGTAAATTTAAAAACATTCCATAAACATGTTTAACAAGACAAGCTAGTAGTAACGATATCATATATATAGGAAGTGTGTCAAAAAATACATCGTCCTCGATCATAGGTTGAAAAACACCTTATGATCGGCAAAAATGATAGGTACAAAAAGAAAAATGTCATATGTGACTACATAAGTGATCATCCCATCACTGGTGATGATCTCAATACGAAACCACTACACGGGCCACCTTACAAAGGAACGTCCTAAAAGGTCCAAGGACTCCAATCACATAGCGCTGAAGTCAACGAGGGACGTCGTCTATGCTAGTCTCGGGAATGTCCCCTGTCAGGGGCTCTAGGTGACTCTCCAACTCGGCCAAGGTCTCTGCTGATTCGTCCTGTGGGGCTAGAGCCGATGCAACTGGTTGTTTTCTCTCGAAAGGCCGCAGAGCGATGGTCGCTATGGGCCCACATATGCATTTTAAAATTATTATTATCAGTTTTGAGACGATATAAAAAAAAAAAAATTAACATTAGGAAAGTGTTGAAAATGATTACCTGAGTCATCCCACTACTCTCCTGGAGGAAGAGCCATGTCCGGGTCTCCACGAAAATCAACCCCAACATAAGGGAAATCCTGGATAGAAAAAACCTAGTTCTCCAACCATTGGAAATACTCAGGTTTGAATCGGACGACCTCGGTCCCCTCATCAGGATGACGGGCCATGACTGTGACCCATCGCATCAGTTTGGGCTCTCGGGGAAGCCCAGCTCCAACTGTAAGGTGCTACGAGATAAGCATAGGAATCCTCTACAGGCCAAAGCTCACGACTAAAGCTCCATAACCAAAATTTTTCAGTCGTCCGTTCTTGGCCCTGGTCAATTGGCCCTTCACATTGGCCAACACAGCATCGCACCAGTTGAAGATGGTGCCCTGAAAGAAATCAACTGCCATACGCATCTGGGATCCGGTGGCAACATGTAATGCGGCAGCTCCGCAAAGTCTAGTAACAGTGAATACAATCACCATAAGCTCAGGACGAGATATGGTCTTTATGTCTATCCCTTTGTCTCTAGTCCGGCGGTTGCAGTACTCTAATCGAAGGCTATCGACAGACTGGCCACCTGCCCTAGTCCCAAACAGAGTCAAGTCAACGCCTCTCTTAGGAAAACCAGTAAAGAAGTATATATCCGCCAGCTCGATCTCGAGCTGGTGGCCACCAATAAAGAAACACTGGTCCTGGACGCTCCATCTGTCAACCATCCACTGCAAGAAATCCACCTGAGCCCTCATGCCAGGAATGGCCCAGTATTTGTATAAGCCGCACACCCTCAAAGCATCAACTGAAGGCTAATCATTCCATGCGGCAGCATCCACGTCCTCGTGCTCTCGTTCGCACCAATCTAGCATGGTGTACCACCTATATCAAGCAATAAGATCATTTAGAAAGCTAGAATAATTTTTTTTTGGTCCATTTTTGAAGATTTTTGGGTTAAAAACCATTGCGGAAGGGCCCACACCCTTCATGTTGGACACAGTGCATGGGACCACACTTTTTCCACATGGAAGGTGCGGACCCCGAGCTTTTTCCCATTGGAGAAAAAGTCGGGGTTCGCAGGTTCGCATTGGTGAGCTTGCATACCCCGAGCGCGGGTTTTTTTGCCTAAAAACCCTCCTAAAAAATGAAATGAGAGACTAAATTGAAAAATTAAATGGTTAAAAATGAAGAGAAGGATGATGTGGATTACCTGGAGAAGACGACATTCGATTCCGACGGTTGGATTTTCCGCAATCTTCACAGGAAGTTTTCAAAGCAAAAACACTATTTTCTCACCCAAATCACAAATGGTAAAAATGAATGGTAAAAGCCCCTTTTTATAAGTTTTTTGAGTAAATAAATTGCAAATTTGTTTATGTTTCACTTTAAAAAGGCATTTTTGCGACATTTTTCTCTTTCAAGAAGGTATGAGTAATGTTTGTGTTTTTGTGCAAGATAACAGGATTATTCAGGTGAAATCTATCATTTTCAGCTAGAGTCACCTTTAAGCCATTTTCTAACTCCTAAAACATGAAAAGATTGCCGAGTTTTCTTTTAGGCTCGTTAAAACGGAATTAAAAGACGGTCTATTTACAGCTCTTTCTCGACCGTAAAAACATAAAAAGATTGCCAGATTTTTGTCGTTTCAAATTCGATATTGGTTATAAAACGAATGTCCTTGATTGCTTTTTTACTTTTTCGGATCAAAGGCACTAATGACGAAAAGTACTCCTTAGTCATAAAAGATCAAGCGGTTCTCTCAAGTATTATTTTATACTTTTTCGGGCTTGGGAGACACAAATTTACGAAAAAGTCAAACCCTGGAGTATTCTTAAGTTTTTTCAGACTCTCTAAAAATCAAAAACGTCGAGTTTCTCCTATACTAGACTCGTTAAATTTCGACAGTAAAGGACATGTTCATTTACAAACAGGAGCGGACCACTCCTTCTTAGGGTTTGCATTTAAACTAAGTTGGACTCACCCGAAGGGTGAGCTTATAATCAAGCATATGTTATCCTCCTCAAACTTGTAAAAAATAAAGAGGTACTTGCTAGAAATGGTGGGGGAAAAGAGAGAAAAGTGAGTCTGTTTGTCATACTTTATAACCACTCTTGAACACGACACTATCATTCACCTGGGTTGCGAAATCCTTTACCTAACAGTTGATCAAACCACATTGAAAGTCTTCAGCCAGTTTCTGGGTATTAACTTTGGGTCAATTGTCACAAAACCATCTGTCGTGTCATTATGTGTTCAAGAGGTCAGTGCAAATAAGCCATTCATCTGCAAAATGTCTGTCATCCATCTTGACCATCCCTGAGTAAGTCCTTGCAACTAAATTTCTTCAACTTGATCTATGATTTCGTGTCGTGGGCTTGCCTACGACGGATCGCTTTCTATCGACTTCAACTCATTATCTAGAAAGATGATCTAGAAATCATCAGTACCTTGAAATCTACATGCCTCAATGGCAAGTTTCTCGCCTTTGATGACAATTTACATCATTGACTTTCGATCAAGGACTCCATGACATGTTCGACATAAACACATCTTATCACATCTCATGGATTGTACTGAGTACTTTGAGAACCATTGTCATTATTCGTGGTTTCTCTCACGCTTGTTAACAATTTACATCATTAACTGGTAATCAAGCGGTTTCTACCATGTTCGAATTCGACACATTTAATCACATGGATAGAATTGTCTTATTTCGGGACGTAGAAATGAAAACCCTGGATCTAGTTTCCACCATCTAGGTTGCCAGGAATTTTGTATTCATTATACTATGGACTATTCATAAACAAATGGCTGCGTCCATACTGTGTCCACATGTGTCTATAATTATGATGTGTTACAAGATCATTCCTATATCAGAGCAGTAGTTAGTCTTCTAGTCAGTTTTCAGTCTTTTAGTCAGCTTTTATCTGAGAATGGGAATGCCTACCTCATCGATGATATGATCTCATATATATATTTTGCATTGAATGTTTTTACAGGTTCCAACCGGGCTCTCCACAAGATGATCCTCGAAATGATAAAGTACTTCACTCTTCCTAATGATAAATGAAATCCTCATCTACTACAGACTTTGCACTTTAGGGGGCAATCTGTTACACAAAAATATCGTCACCTTGATTATTTGCAGTCGGTATGGGTCTATCACCACCTATGCTAGCTTCCTAAGCAAGTCTCAGACCTCAGCTCTTCAAAACAAGCTTTAGAAATGAGAGAAAGACATCAAAAAAGCAATGTAACTCTGGTTCCGCACTTTCTCTCACTTTTTCTTGCGGGCCCACACCTTTTGTTCAGGATATCTGCGTACTTATACGCTCTGTATGTAAAGGGGAGGGTGCGTACCCCTGTGAAAGTCAAAAGGCGCAATTCTTATCTTAAAAAACTCACCTTGGGTTAATTCTAGAGTTTTCTAGAAGGAATTTTGACGTGGATTGTTCGCTCCAAAGTGGTTCATGCATCCCATAAGAGGAGGAGCTAATCCCTTGTTAGGAGGAGTTATCCCTTTGAGGGAGGATTCTATCCCTTTGAAGGAAGACCTGGTAACTGATCTCCATTGCACTATAAATTGAGGCATTGGGTTAGTGGCTGGGGAGGTTAGAAGCTGAACTTTTGAGGGTAAATGCTAGTGAAATCAAGACTTCCTATCTGAGCTTAAGAGGAGAGATCACATACCTTTTTTGGCTTCATTTGGGAGTGAGTGAAGCTTGTCAAAGTAGAGGAGACTTCTTGTTGGACCCTGGGAGGAGCTTGTACAACGTCAAGGCAAAGGTTGTAAAGTTATTCTCCTTTTGAATTAATACAATCAAGCTCATTTTTCTCAACAAGTATCTCATGTTATTTGTTTCATGGACTCCTTGACTTTCATGTTAAATATGTTTTATAATACTGGTTATTCAGGTGCTATTTAATCGTTTGCCTTGTTTGTTTTTGCAGGTTTGCGACAAAGGAACTTACTTGGATCAAAGGAGCAAAGGCATCCCCAAACTTGCGTTGGACATGAGGTAGGCCTTAAACACATTTGTTTGCCATTATTTATAAAGCGCATTTTGAGAAAGATAGTGTTTGGTTGGTTTGTTTGTCATTAGGTCTTCATTGGATTCTAGGAAGTTCTATCTTGTCCGCAAGATCGACTCATTCCGCATGACAAAATGGCAACTCCACTGGGGACTTGATTGTTTTCCTTGTTTTTCTTTGAATTGAGAAACTTGCCTTTTTGTTTCTGTTTTTGGCTTGTTGTGTGTGGCCTTGGGTAGACTTAGTGGATTTACCTTTGTTTTTTGATTTTTCATTACTTTAGTTGAAGTCCGCAGTCTGCACGTGTATCACAGTGCGTACCTGTACGCACTTTTACTTTGTGCACAGAGCGTACCCGCACCTGTGTAAACTCTGAACCTATGTACCCTGCTAAATTTTTGAAATTTTGAATTTTTCTCTTTAAATTAGTTTTATCTTGTTTTTGTAGTGGTTATCCTCTGCCCATACCTGCATGTGATTGGCTGAAATCTTTCCTTGGTTTAATTTCATTAGCATTAGGGTTTTAGGTGAAATTCCTAGGAGTTTTGCTTGTTGGGTTTGTTTTTCGATTTGGTTGTGTAGTGGCTCTGAGATTAGAGGCTGTAGGGACTTCAGATCACCTTAGTGTCTACCAGTCTTCTTATGAGTCTGACCATTTATGAAATATCCCCTTGTTGAGGAATCCACTTTGAGTTTTCTCTTTACAAAACTTCGAAAAGCTTGTGATTGAAAGTTTGGATTTTCATTTTCAAAAGGAAAACAAAATTGGTTGTTCTCGACTTATTTGTGATTCTGGAAAAATTGGTCCTTGGTTTGCTTGTAACCAAGTAAAACATCCTCAAAAAGACTTTTTGTGAGCTTTTACTTCAAATAGGTTTTCTTAGTTTGTAGATCTTAAGCTTGCTTTATTCAATAGTTTTCTCAAAGATTTGCTTTAGTTATAGTTTTAAATGTTTTTTAAAAATATGAAAGGTCTCTTTTGAAAAAGTTTGTTTTTAGTAGCATTTGAATGTTTGAATGAAAAAGAGAAATTCTTGTGAAAATAATTAGTTGTCTCGTTTTTTAGTGCATTGAAACAAATACTTTTCTTTTGATTTTATTGTTAAGAAAGATTTGTGTTTTGAAGTATTTGCATCTTCCAACTCTTTCCTAGCTAGAACTTCATTGAAGAGAAAAGATCATTTAATCATCTTAAGTGCATTTTTGTAGTGATTTTGAGTCGAGTCTTTACACCATGAGTTTCATCTCAATCACCTCTTGACTTAATCAAAAGCCAATAAAAATCACGCTTAAAATAAAATCAATCTAGCAAATTTTTTGTTTCTAGGGCTCTGATACACCAACATAGCTTAGGCTAGTATCTTGGAGTAGGGAGTAATTAAATCTCTAAGATAGTAAAAAAAACAAGTAGCTTTATCTTGCGGTAGGAGAAATCCAATTGTTGCATCTATGCTCTGGGAAAGATCCTCTTAAAGTAGAAGCACGAGATCATGTCCGAACCAGTGTGGGAATCAATCCTTCCTCATTGGGAACAACGCCAGATATTCACGTATTACAAACGGTAAACCTCAGATTAACCATTGTCGAGGAGCCTGGGGTCACTTGTTGGTAAACCTCGGTTTATGTCAAGGAGCCTTCAAGAGGATTGAGCTTGCTACTCTGCCCTTGCGTGTGTATCGGATCGTAGACTATTCCCCCAGGTATATTTGTATCTGTTGGTAACCTTAGTGACCATATTCTCTAGGATTCTTCCTAAGGTGACGGTGGCGGGAAGATCCCACTGTACCTGGAGCA
>APFE030006112.1:0-19333 GCA_000404065.3 Pinus taeda
CTATATTTCTCAATATTTTTAGATAATGTAAACATTAACAAAATTTGTAGGATAAGATTTAAGTGGGGCATTACATGAATGAAGATAGGAAGGAGAACACTATACTTTAAGAGGATTTGATGGCCATGAAGGAGAAGAAGCAAGGGCTTCTTGAAAATATACATGAGATGGAGATTCAACTCCATGATGCCAAGGAAACCCTAGCCAAGTATGTGGATGAAAATGAGGTATGCAATTCAAGTTTATCTTCAATTTCCTCTCAAAATGAAAATTTTTGTGCTTTTGAAAGACAAACTAGAGGAATAGGGTCCAAATTATTGATGAAGATGGGCTATGAAGGTAAAGGGTTAGGAAATCATGCACAAGGCATAGTTGAGCCAATTGTTGTTGAGCAAAGGCCTAGGTATTTGAGTCTTAGTTATGGACAGCATGATGGATAATGCTACAAAGCTAAGGAGAAACATCAAGGTGTTCCAAGAAGGACTTTAATTACATGTTAATTACCTCAAGCTTGTGAAGTTTGTGTTCATGAGGAATGAAAAAGTTTTATACCCACTTTGCAAGAAGATGCTCATAAGCATGCAACTAGTGGAAATTGCAAACAAGAGGATGCTGAAAGATCTAAGGTCATTGAAGCCATTGTTGGTACTTTGAAGAGAGCTACTACCTCATCAAATTTATCTCTTCAAGAAGGCGACAAAGGTGAATGTGCAAGGTATAAATCTACCTTTAATCAAGTTTCTTTTGATTATGATAAACATGGTAAATCTTCTCATAAGATTTGGAGAAAATTTACATGTTCCTTTTGCAATTTGAATAACCATACTGTTTTGAGGTGTTAGAAGAGGATAGCCATACATAGGAAAATTTCAAAGCAAAAGAGACAGAAAGCCAAAGGTCCATTGGATAATGGAAACCATGTTGAAAATAAGATGCAATTATTTTTCCCTCATTGCCATAAGCAGGGTCATCTTGTAGACAAGTGTTGGAATTTTCATCCAATAAGTCATCCATGACAATTGAAGAAGGTGGAGAGAGATTTTGGCAAGAATGGAAAAGAGGATTCCATAATTGATGTGGGTCAGGATGATACAGATGATGAAGTATAATTGAAAGAAGCACCATTGAAATGGTTTGGAAAGAGATGGTTAGATTTCTTAAACAATTAAGGCCTTGCATTTCTTTTGATAATTGATGCAAATCTTGCCTTATTGATGCATTTCCTTGTTATTTGGATGCATTTATTTTCGCATATTGCATGAAGCAAGATGTTGGAAAAGTAGAGTTATGTTGACTCACTTAGGTGTAGCAAAGATGGAAATTTGCAACTACAAATTTGCATGCATGTTGCATTCTTGAACTTGCATATTTATGCCATGAAGGTGTTCGAAAGTGGAGTATGTTGACTCACTTTATTGCAGAAAATTTGGTTATTTTAGCCCTTTAAGTACTCGTACATACCAATGGGATTCTTGTACTTGTGAGAGAGTTGAGAATTTTTATACATGCAGAGAGTTTGTGTGTGTGAAGAGTGGAATTTTTAATAGTTTCATTGTGCTTGAACATGCATGAGTGATTGACTTGAGTTGGTTGACTGCTTTGTTAAAATGTATGTTGTCAACTTGAGTATGTTGATCATTTACACATGCATGAGTGTCGTCTTGTGTTTTCGATTGATCGTTACATGTATGTTATATCGACTTGGAAGAGTTGATTTTGCCTCCAAATATGAAAGAGAGATGTGACAAATTGTTTCATGAGAATGTGGAATTCTTGTTGTAAATTGTCAAGTTATTGTACATGCTTTTGCTTGACTTGAAAGTTAGTTGTTTAAAGAAGCATGTTTTGTCGACTTGTGTTTATTCGATAGTTTATACACCAAGATGTAAGAGTACATGGCAATGTTCACATGATGTGACATTTATTGCTTTGAAGAAGCAAAAGGAAGAGGTCGTCAATTTATATTCTTGCATGAGTGTTTTTCAAAGTTAATGGTCTTTTTGGAAGGTCCACTCTTGAGCAAGAGGCTCATGATTAGCCTTCATTCCCAAATCATGACATGAGAAGCATGTTAATACTAGAGGATGATGGAATCAAAAAGTGAAATTGGATGAAAATGCCAAAAACAATTGCATCCATTGTAGACCATTTGATGTGTTGACGCCAAGAAGCGAAAGAGATGGGGAATGCATTCTTCTAGATGTGGAATTTGGAACCGTGGAGGTAAAAGAATGGTCATTTATTTTCTTGTTATTACTGGTGTTGGAACTCATTGCTGTAGTTCACTCAGATGAGCTTAACTTGGAAAAGTGGTTTCTAAGGAGAAGCTTGCATCGAATGCATGTGTTGCAAAGGAGGAACATGATTCTCAGTGGGAAGGCCACCAGTCAACTTTCCAAGCACCGAGGGATCACTTTGGTACAATAGGCTGTTTAATCGACAAGTAACCAACAAGTGCTAGATTGGGTCAGCAGTAAAAGGAGAACATTGGTTGAAGTACCAAGCCATTTGCAGGGCAAGGCATGTGAGTGAACCCAAGTGGTTGTCACGGAGATTTTTCCAAGTAGAATCAATTGATAAAATTGGAAAGGAGAAGAGTATTAAGCTCTCATTAGATAACCAACTTTTGTGGGTCCAAAATCCAGTCAGTGGGAAGGAGTGATTGGAATCCGGATTAGGAGCAAAATTTTTCTCAAAAATCAAAGTGCTCATAATCGCTAAAAAAATGAATGATCATGCTCGTCTCGGTGATACAATCTGAACGCAACTTGTTTCACTCAAAATGGAGCTCGTATGAGAAGGATAGAGAGTTTTGTCGGCTTTGTCAAACATAGAAATTTTTGGGTACAGGGTTGACTGGGATGCTGACTAGGCATCCATACAACCTAGTTACCAAAAAGAATATTCCAGGGACTATTCCTAGAATATTTCGACAGATGGCTCAATCAGATTGTGACAAGTTTCAGCATGTTATTGGTCAACGACATTTGATGTGGAACAATGAGAGGTTGACACGTGTCAAGCCCAGAGGCTGCCATGTGCCCTTTGAAAGGTCGAGTAAAATGTTATTTGGGAGGTCGACAGAGTTGAACCCGCGACCTCGGCCACACAAACCCCACTCCTTACTACTATGACGCAACCATGTCACTTAACAAACATGGGGCACGTCTTTTATTTCAAGAGATAATACATGGTGGTTGGGGAAAGAGAGGGCCAACCCCCTCTGCATATGACCTTACATCGTAACCGAAGGCCAACGTTAATGTTAACCACGCGAATTAACACGCTAAGTGGGATTAACGCTAATCAAAACATGTTTATCCCCTAATTAATTATGGATTTATTGGGCAGCAGTTTTAGCAGGCCTAATAAATCTAACACTGCTCCAATTTTGGTGTGGTTAACTGGAGTTTCTCTAGATTTGGTGGAGTTTTCTCAGGGAAAACTGGAGAGACCATAACTTTTGCAAATTTTGACCAATTTTGGATAAAAAAGAGTCATTTCTAGATGATTTGGCTGCTCTGAATACAATGTAATAAGTTGTAGAGGTAGAAAGGCATTTCTGTACATGATTTTGCTACGTTGAAGTTTAAGGAAGCTTAGGGTCACTAGGAGAGGAGGTCAAGCCTATATCAGCTGAAGTCCAATTATAGAGCTTGGATAGTCATTTTTGGGGTTTTTGGGTCTTCTGAATCAAATGGGGTAGGTTGCAAAGCCATTAGAGTACTTTAGGTGCATGTAATCAAATAATTGAGCATTAATCTAAAGAGGGCCCAGCCATTGAAGCAGGTCCAAGGAGATGTAGCCCCGGAGGGGTGAACTCTTTTATAAGATTTGTGTTATGAGTTGTTGTGTTTTACTTATTTGCAATTTACTTACTTTATATGTGTTTTAAATAGGCAATTAACCTCATAAATTGCTCATAAAAGACACTCAACACTTGACACATAATTCCTCACATTTTGGTTAATTTGAGATGACCCTAAACACATTTTTTTAATGCTGATGAGGGAGCTTGCATAACATTAAAAGCTTATCCAATATTCAGATTATTCAACATATCAGAACCAAATTGTGTCTTCTTCTGCTCGACTGGTACTTGTGACGTACAGAAAGTTCCAAAACCCAACAAAAACGAATTTTTTTTTCTAGAAAATAAAATAAATCTAAAAATAGAAATTGAGAGGGATAAAAATAACTAGAAAAACGTTGAATATAGCTAAAACAACAGTCACCAAGGTTCTGAATTACTACACCAGTGGAGTCACCATTTGTTAGTGTAGACATTTCAGAGAAGTGTACCAAAAATGCTTCACTTAACTCACTGGTGACTAGTGACACTAACAACATAATATGGTTGTCCATGCTTCAGATTTGCAATAAAAAATGAAGAAAAACCCTGCATCACAACAAATATTGCAAATAGAAACATACAGCGACAAGAAATACAAGTGTAGCAACCCAATGGATCATAGAAATGAGAAAATTTTATTAATAGAAATGATACACCCAATGAGGAGAACTTATAAATTTGGGTCTGTAGATCCCCCTCCGTGGGATGGTTCCTCTTGATGTCCTTGTGCTTCAACGATCTGTTTCTCTCTGTCAACCTGCAATGGGAAAAAATAAAAAATAGCTTGAACTCAAGTGGGAGCTCAAATGTGATGAGACGATAGTGGCGATGATGAGAATGATCAAGGTGAAGAATGAATGAAAAACCCTCTTATTTATAACAAAGTATTGAGCTAAATTAGGAATTGGAAACTAATTAAATATTATTGACCAATTCAGAAACTAGTTGTTGTGAATACTTTATTATATTTTTTGGAGAGGGAAAAGTTATTCAAAATGGTCAAATATCTTTATCTAGAAGTGGTTGAAGTAATTAACGAATAAAAATGATCCCAGTCAAGTACAACTGGCAGCCACACCAAATGTAAACTAACTATAATGATATGTTATGCTAATTCAAGAAAATACACCCTATCAAAGAAAAAATGACCTCTAGCCTAAAGGTGATCTAAATCCTCAAACAAGTCCTAGTTCTACTGTTTCAGATGACCTTCCAAGAGACTTCTTACTTGAAGGAATCTGATCCCCACAAACAAAGATGTCTAGAGAAAGGTGGGGTAAAGAACTAGCTAGTTGCCCACATCCAGTTCTATACGGTGTTTTCCTAAGATTGGCCACTAAGGTTACCTTCATCCCATATGCGTAGTCGACTCTTGAGCTTCTTGGTGATCAACCACGACAGAAAATTCCCTACCATGGGTTGGGTAGCCCTGAGGAGAACTGCTCGCACCATGATATAGACTAATCTGCTCTTAATCAGTTTTTTGAAACGCTCCAACTTTGGACTGTGGGATGGTTAAGGATTTTAACCTCCCTAATATGTCAAATTTCTATGTCTCAATGTAAGAAATCAATGGGTGTTATTGGAAGGCTATCCCACTGATCCTACATCTAACTACAAAGATTGTTTTGGCTTTTATGCCCAAGTGGGCTTAATCTATTTGAGTCAAATTATTAAGGTGTAGTGTTTCAAGTCTTGGCTTGGCAGCGTTGAACAAGCTCATGTTTGCTTAGGGTGTGTGTGTGTGACAAATGTGTCAAGTGGATGAGTTAATTGAGCATGTTTTGATGATGCCAATGCTACTAAAAATAAAGTGCATATACTGTAAATAATATAGAAAATGAATAGTAAATAAACAACAAATTGAAGCACACAACCCCCCACCCAAGAAGGAAATTAAGCAACAAAATAAAAAGGGAAAACAAGAAACACAAGGTCACACAAAATAGCCAAAAGATTTAATGTCTAAGGATCTGGGATATAATGGCCACAATCTATTGAAAATCGTGTAGAAAACTAACAAACAATAAGGGTGAAAATATTAGAAAACGACAGGCAATAGGCTGCAAAAAACAAGGATGCACAAGGGGATCCTATAAATGCAAGTCCATACTAGATTCTAAAGGGAATAAACTGGTGTAAAAATATGTCTAAAGGGACTCTAATAATTTGCCAAGAGGGATGAAAAACAATGGTTGAAACTACTGCATACTAGACTCCCCAACTCAACAATTCTCTTCCTAAATGGTGGAGTAATCTAAACCTTGGGGGGGTTTTTCCTTTTTCATTGAGAAAATACTAAGTGGATCGAGGCCTAGGGGTGACTCAAGAAATTACATAAAGCCTTCCCGGCACACAACATCAGTCTCGACAAAACTGAGAAACTTTGATATCTATAATAATAATAATAATAATAAAATAGAAATAAAAAATAAATAAAAATTATATATAAATAAAAATAAAAAATAAAAAAAATAAAAATCGACTAGAAAAGTGCATTGGGTGCAGATTCTGGGCAGAAAAGTGTGTTGGGAGCAGTTAATGGGCCAAAAGTGGCACTTTGTTCCTGCTTCTCTCATTCGGCATATCAGAACTAGATTGTGTCGTCTTCTGCTCGACTGGTACTTGTGACTTGCATAAAGATGCAAAAACCCAACAAAAGCGGAAAATTTTCTAGAAAATAAAATAAATCTAAAAATAGAAATTGAAAGGGATAAAAATAACTTGAAAACTGTTGAATATAGCTGAAACAACAGTTACCCAGGTTTTGAATTACTACGCCAGTGGAGTCACCATTTGTTAGCGTGAACATTTCAGAGAAGTGTGCCAAAAATGCTTCACTTAACTCATTGGTGACTAATGACCCTAACAACAGAATATGGTTGTCCATGCTTCAAATTTGCAATAAAAAATGAAGAAAAACTGTGCAACACAACAGAGCTTGCAAACATAAACATATAACAATAAGAAATAAAAGTGTAGCAACCCAATGGATCATAGGAATAAGAAAAATTATTAATAGAAATGATACACCTGGTGAGGAGAACTTATAAACTTGGGTCCATAGATCCCCCTTCATGGGATGGTTCCTCTTGATGTCCTTGTGCTTCAACAATCTGTTTCTCTCTCTCAACTTGCAATGGGCACAAATAAAAAATAGCTTGAACTATGGTGAAAGTGATTTTACCATGGTAAAATTATTCCTACATTGTGTATTTTGATCCACCTAGTAAGAAATGCATAGATGATCATTTTTTGGGTGATAGCATGGATTACTACCATGATTTTTACTAAATTAAAGAAAAAATCCAACCAAAAAATACAAAGCCGAATTGAGCCTAAAATAAATGAACATCCAAAAACTATGAATCCCAAAAACTACTTGGCCCTCATTTTCCTTCCTTTTCTTTGCACTCTTTCAACATCTTTACATTATCATAAAATATAGCTAGAACGATAGAGGGCAAACACAATTGATTAGTTTACATGATCAACTTTCCTCACGTGTTGTGACTTGAAAACAAATTTAACAAGGTACTTGGAATGCTTTCACATAAACCATATTGCAACTAAAAAAGTACTTCCAAAATTTGGAAAAAAATCTACCTAGACGCCTCTTTGCTTGAAAAAAAACCAAGGTGTACCTTGCCACTAATCAAACCAATCTTTCTCCATTAATATATAGCAAAATAACTTAAAGCATATGTAGGATATAATTCAAAACCTCAAAATTTCTATAGCATGATCATAACTCCTGAAGAGGAATGCAACAAACTAGGTTAGCTACTTTCAAGACTACTTCTTAAGAAATAAACATATCATGTGCTAGTAATATGCAACACTTGGAAATCTTAAATACTGAACATACATTGAAAATCTATAGAAGACCACATAATTTTGAATAATGGATCTTTAGAGAAAGAACTACATATGAGTTTGTAAAACTCTATTAATAATAAATCTTGTAGGTAAACCAATATTAACATTAGGATGATCCAAAGAAATTAGTTGAAATGTGCTATGATTTCAAATGAGGCAAATCTAACCTATTAGAACACTCAAGAAGATCCTTAGGGAAAAGTGAAATGATGGAGGAGAATCCCACTAATATGAAGGGAAAGCAAGGTTGGTCAATGGGACAGATAACATGCATTTAGAAAGAGATTGATTCTAAGCTTGTAAACCATGTTTCATTGAGCCCCGAATCTTGATAGCCGAATTGTATACCAAAGGTGAATTTTCTTGAATATGAAATGGAAAAGAAAATTACCCCATCATTCAGTTGGAGAAACTCTTCAAAGCATTCATGATATATAGTGTTATGAATTGTGGCTTGTAACAAGTAATTTCCTTTCTTGTCGTCGCCATACTTTTAACATGGGAGTTGAATACAATTTTCAAAGCTTTACCTTTTGTAACAATTTGACAAGGAGAATTGCAAAAATGATATCATGAAGTTGCTTGCTCATACTAACGATTG
This sequence comes from Pinus taeda, assembly GCA_000404065.3. Classification (NCBI taxonomy): domain Eukaryota; kingdom Viridiplantae; phylum Streptophyta; class Pinopsida; order Pinales; family Pinaceae; genus Pinus; species Pinus taeda. The sequence goes on from APFE030006112.1 coordinate 8,334, forward strand.
TTATATTAATATCCCCGAATTTTTCACCTTGTGATTGTAATGTTAGGGGTGCTACGACATTGATATCATGGAATGGTCTAATCATACTGACAATCTTTGATATGAAAAACTCCTACTTTGTCTCTTGTAGCCTAACTAGTTTTTTTTCAACAATTGTGTTAAGCTCTCAAGGTATGTGAAACAATTCCATTGCTTCAAATTTCCTACATAGGTGTTGGATCTTGGCAATGAGTTGTGAAATAGTTATCTTCAAGAAGAGTTTGAAATCATCTGTTTGATAATCAATCTAGAGTCTCCAAATACTTTGATTTCATTATTTGCAAGCTAGAAGCTAAAACAAGACCCTGAAGAAGTGCATAGACTTCCATTTGATTATTGGTCAAGGTTCCAAGACTCGATTCATAGATTAATGCAGTTGTTCCCCTGGCAGGTAAAGGATTGCTCCTACAACTACCTCCCTGAGTTTGTTGTTGTTATGATATTGTATTTAAATAATTACAAATTTTAAATTCATTGTTATTGGGAACACGACGTCTATCGATTGGTATAAATGAACACAATTGTATGATTGATAAAGAAAGACAATTCTATAATTAAAAAAATTATTATCACATATTTTTAATAGATTTTATGTTCTTGTTGGCATACATAGATTATTGATGATGATGATGATGATGATGATAGTGGTTATCGTCCACTGAGACCAAATTGGTCTATCGGACCTATAAATTTCTTAGTTTTTAATTGTCTAGCTTCTCGTCTTTCTTGGCGAGATTGATGTTGTAGCTTTCTTTTTTTTCTCTACGGTCTGCCAACTTCCTTTATCTTGCATCTCTTTCATCTCTTCTAGTTCTTGGGACATTGGTGTCTTAGCGTCGCGATCTATTGTGTTCGTCCTTTTGAAGATAGTCAGAGAAGAAGTTTGGTCTAGGAGATTTGTTTTGCTATTAAATGAAGATTTATTTTGTGCAGTATCCGAATCCTTATAACTATTGATGCTTGAGGGGTTGTCGAGTTCACTTTTTTGTTGTTGGGCGGGGCTTTGTCTCTGCTTGTCTTGAGAGTTGTTTCTTTCTTGCCCGATTTCTTGTGATTCAGAGTTTTCTCTTGAGTATTCTTCTTTGATGACAGTGTAGTGTTCTTTTTGTGCTCCTTCCCACCATGTAGATCTATGGTGGTTTTTTCTAGCAGAATTTTTCTGGGAGGCTTTTGGGCAATTTTTGGCTAGATGGCCTGTCTCAAAGCAGGATTGACATCAGAAGAGGACACTTTCATAATCGAGCTTCTGGTTCCACACATAGTCTTTACTTGTTAGGTTTATTTCCGCTGGGAATCCGACGCTGAAGTCCATTTCCACACAAATGCGTGCATAGGTGGTTCTGGCATATTCCTCTGTTTCTGGGCACCTACAATAAAATTTCCCAATTGCATTTCCAATGGCTTTTAGCGAGGAGAGATTCCAGAGATGCAAGGGTAGGCTTGACAATCTCACCCAAATTGGTTCTGAGGTTATGACCGCTGTTGAAGGATTGAACGATGGGTTCCATGGCTTCATGAATAAGCTTGAGTTTTTCCAAAACCAAGGGCCGGAATCTAGAATACATTCTGTGCTTTCAGGATTTTCAAAATCTACTATAAAGAAACCCCTAGCACAGAGGTAGATATTAATTTCATAAGAAATGACAGGCTTCCATACCTCTGAGATCCAATTGTGGAGAGCTGTAAGCCGTGGCCAAAAACCATTGAACCGATAGATTAGGGCACTTTCTAGAAAACTTCAAAGCCTCATCGAGTGAGGCCTGGACCACTTGGATAGTGGGAGATGGGGCTTCACTGATGATATGGGCAGGAGCTTTTCCTCCAGAAGTGGACGGAACTGAGCCAACAACTATTTTTGCGAAGCTGGGGGCCATATTTTACTTCTGTAGAACCCTAGCCGCAGATAAGGCAGTCGCACCCCAGCCCCCTCAACTCCCTTCACAACAGAGAAGAGATCTGGATTATGAAACTGGAAGAAATTATTAACTCTTAGTAGATCGCCTCAACTCGCCAGAGATTTGCGGGAAAAAACAAATATACCAGTGCAAGACAGCACAACTGCAGCCCTAGAACCCAGCGGCAAAGAAAAGAGATCTACGGGAATACTATACATCCACAGGATCTGCGGAAGAGATCTGGAATGTTGAAAAACTAGAAGAAATCTGCGAGAAACCTGAAGAGATCTGCGAGAGATCTGCACATTGTCCATTTTTTTGGTACATTACACATTATTGTTGACATAGCTATATTGATACATGTAATTGATTTTTCTTCCACCCCAATCATAGTAACTTTATTAATTTATCAAATACTTTCTTTTCAGACAAAATTATTCATAACATTTGAATAAATTAAAAGTGTAACGTAGATTTCCATATGTATGATGTTGGAATGGTGTTTTCTAAGTGATTGGAAAGAAACACATTCTTACAAATATACAAAACAAAATTACAATAAAATAAATATATTTAATAGTCTATATTGCATACAATTTGACAGATTCCTGATTTTAATTACATTTTCTGAATTTTTTATTCTTATTTTATTTTTCAATCTTAAAAGTTATAGTAGTTTAAAAAATGTTAAACAAACAATGTCAGATTTTGTTCTCAAGTAAGTAGCATCCCATCACTTGATATAATAAATACAATTATATAATTATTAAGAAAAATATAATTGAAGATAACAATTGTTTATTTTTTAAACACATTTTATATGACAAATCTAATTAATATGCGAAAAACACTTGGGGCACTCAACCAAAGATTAAACAATTTAAATTTATGATTTTTGATAACCTCTCTAGGATTTTAGACAAAATTAATAAAAAAAAATAAAAGAGTCATTTCCTTAAACTATGTACATTTTATATTGTTAAAAAATATATATTATTGCACATTATCAATCATTTTGATACATGAGATGTTATTGACATAGATATATTGATGTAAATAATTTGACTATATAAGAGAATGTATGTTTTTATAGTGCATAATTATATATATAGAGTTATTTTTTGATATTGTCAATGTATAAGTGAATTGAGGATACTATCCAACTTTTTAGGTGAACACTCCACCCATCCTCAAAGACTAATAAAACAAAGTGATCAGAAAAATGTGAATTTCCGAGGTTATAAAAGTGCAAAGAGTGAGAGAGGTTGAAAGTACAAAGAGTGAGATAAGTTAAGATTACTACTTGGATTGAGGGAGAGAGTAAGTGTGGTAGTTGGACTGCTACCATAATTTTTACTAAATTAAGGAAAAAACACAAAGTTTGTTTGAGTGCTCTAATTGGTTACCCTCACATTGTGTCAGTGATGACTATAGACGCCACTTTGTTTGGTTCAGTTAAAAGTCTACGTAAAGGTCCGCCTCATAGAATAATGGTATTTCTGCATGAGATGTACAAGCTGAGTTCCTCGCAGAATCACACCATCAAGATGATGTCATCCATGCTTGTATTACGTACCTCGTATAATCACATCAGATGTCACAGCATTATAATCAATGCTTGGATCAACCAAAAAGTAAAACACAATTGTCCATTGATATGGATATCATATATGTGTTACAGCCAAGTACAGCTGGCAGCCACACCATTGATGTCCCATCATGATTACATTGCATTAATTTCCACAACACAGGGAATTCAAAAACCCTAGTTTTCAACTGAAGTGGTCCATCAGATCTCTCCAAGATCATGACATGCGCATTCACCAAAGATTTAGGCAAACTGAATGCTCCATATCATGCGAATCGATCACAGTGCTTGATGTGAATCAATCACAGCGCATCAAAGGTTTTGCAATAGCAATATATGTGTGTCCAGCTCGTAGTTAAGCACACTAATATTATTCTTTATGATATACGCAATTATTCCACCAGATATACACAACTTTTCCGCTGGATACCGAACAATAGAAAAAATAAATATTTTTATTACTTAGAAAAAAACAATAGAAAATCGTTGCTTTCATTACCATGGAGAAAAGGAAATAAAATCACATAAAAACTATCCAAATGGGTGACATTGATTGGCACACTTTTGACTTTAGAAGCAATGCGGGTGTCTCCAAATTCCCATTTCTTTCCCTGGTTTGATTAAGGACTTTTTTGATTGAACGAGAATGATTCACAATAATGGGACCTGCAGCCCAAACTACCGTGAATGTGTTAGAAATTTCGCATGTAGATATAGAAAGATCCAAGTCTGAGTGTGATGTATGACGTAGTTAGTGGGAGAAAAGTCAAGTGCATTTAGAATTGGTATGATTTTATATTTAGTAGGTATGATTTTATATTGAGTAAGTTTGGTATTTATATAAGAGTGATTAGGTTATTAAAGCAAGAAAAAATTACTAACTCTGTGTATGTGAGGAAGATTAATAAATAGAAAATTTTATTGTATAGCAATAATTTAAATTTGTGATTTCCTCATTTACCTTTCCATTAAAATAGTGGTCCAAAACAATTTAATTTGGAACTTGTAAGAAAACTTCAATTTAATTTGGAACTTGCAAGAAAATTTCAGAGCGAAGCTTTTTTCATAGTGTATATGGTGAAATAATGCTAAACAACATGTTAGATATGTTAAGTGTAAAGCCAAATTCACGGAGGATTCTAGATCAGATCTTTCTAGATCTCCAAGATTCTAGATCTTTCTACACTGCCATTAGTTTCTAGAATCACACATAGGATTTAGTTTCTAGAATCACATGCACGATTCTAGATCCTCCTACACCACCAGTGGTTTCTAGATCATTCCAGATCTCCATCTGAATCACACACAAGATTCTAGATCCTTCTGCTAACTCTATAAATTTGTAATTTCTCTAGCCAAGGAAAGCAAGCCAAGGCCCAAGCCTGTTATGTAATGCAAAGTGATTTCTAGATCCTTCTGCTGCCTCTATAAATTTCTAATTTCTTGGCCAAGGAAAGCAAGCCAAGGCCCAAGCCTGTTATGTAATGCAAAGTGATTTCTGTCCTCGAGTGATTGTTTTATCTATTTTGTTTTTTCTGATTGAGTAATCTTGTTGTTTCCCCATTTGTCTGTCTCTGTGAAATTATTCTTTGATATTGCCGTCTAAGTCTTTGAGTATAAATCCACTCTGTGTTATGTATGCTCTGACTCTAACAAGATATTTCTGATTACCTTCGATTTTGATCTCGCATACCTGAACTGTAAAAATCTTATTTCTGAGAAACTGTGGCATACACCCAACATGACAACATCATATGAATATTAAAACTGAATGTTCTAATCAATCAAATCAATTCATTTATTAGGTTCAATTTCATTTATAGGTTCTGCTATCCTACAAAGGAATTAAGCCTATATCAACCATCAAAATGTAAGATATTTCCACACTACCAAGCTTTATGGTGTTTGATAATGAACGGAGTATCCACTCCAAAAATGAGACCGATCAAATTTTTTACAATCAAAAGTTAAACAATTCTATAACATAATAATCAATATGTATATGATCGAAATCTGTTGATAATCCGATCTGACCGGAATGAGATCATTATAGTTTCGCACAACCTAGGAAAGAAATACTAATATATGAAGAAGCAGCTTCCTATAGTGACTATATGCACCATTCACTTTTTCTATATTTGGTATATGACGTCAGACATATATATTTGGTATATAACGTGAGATATATATAATAGGATGTGAACTATGTACCATTATAATATTCAGAAATATATCCCATTTTATATACTGTCCAAAGGAAATATATATCACAACACTAAGTTAAACATCACCTTATCTAACAACCAATTATATAACTAAATAAAAAAACGAAAATACAGAATAGTTAAACATCACCTTTTCAACGTAGTTTTGAATTAGCAGCCATGAGCGTTAAGCATTTTTTGATAGGCTCATAAACGTCTCTGAGAGTGTTACAGTGACCGGTGTATGTTAAATTAAATTGGTCCAACCAGTTGCGAACGTCCTCTTAAATTCTTCACCAGCTCACACCAACCATGGCAACTGGCAATAATACGCAGTAGAGGAAGCTTCCACACATTCATTGCAAGGGACCACGCGGTTGAAAAGTTGCAAGGGGAATTTGAATTGAGAAAAAGCAGTAGTCTATAACGCGACTTTTTGAAAGCCTTTCCGGCGGATTTTTTCGGTCAAAATCCGGCAGCAATTCATTGGAATCCCAAGTTTGATAGCTAGTTTCTGCACAATCAATGGCTCCCAGGGGGTTTTTCAGGGCGCTGAATCCAAATATGCAGTTAAAAAACCATTTTAACTGCTAAAAATCAAGATTTAACCTCATTTCTTCCGCCGGATTCCGTCACCGGAATCTCCAAAAAGTCGCATTATAGACAACTCAGAAAAATAGGTGATGCTTACCCAAATTATATATTCTATCTCGTAACCGATTAATTTTTTTAATGCAAGATCAATATTTAAGACATTAGTTTATCTCCTTGTGTAGTTTTGAAATAAAAATAAATAATTAGGAATGAGCATGGATCTTTGATTTCCATAAAAGGGGTTGACTGTGATTATCAAAAGATTCATACACTGCTAGTAGAGACCTGGGAATCTATGGTGAGAACATGGGTATCAATTAATGACGATACCCCTTTTTTTGGAGATAATTATTCCCGTTATACATGTATATAGATCGGTTAAGTTAAGTGAAGTTTAGATCGGTTAAGCTAAGTGAACTTTATATTAGAAGTTTAGGTTTCGATAGAAAAGTGAAGAACGCTAATTTAAGTCAAAGGTTGTATGAGCATATGTTAAGCAAGTTTAGTGTTTATATATACAAGCCATGGAATTAGTTGTAACAAAGAGATGAAACATAGAGCGTGGTTGAAGTTTTACAATAATTAGTATTAGTTTTGAGTTGAAAATGAATAGAATATCGAGCAATAATTTCAATGAAAGTATTAAATTTATGTTTTTGTGTATTGTGTGAATTTTATTTTTGTTTAAAAAACATATTGGTATCAGAGGACAAAAGATTATTGTGCATAGTGTTGAGTAACAACACAATAAGTTACAAGTTGATTGGAGATTTGGTAAATGATTTGTTTTCTTTGTGCAGGTTACAACAAAGAAAGGTGAAAAGATTTGCAGCAGCTTCTAGAGAAGAGAACCAAGAAGATGCTAAAAGCGCAAACTTTGGAGAAAATCTAGTGAGGTATTGTGTAGCAAGGTGGAGACTTGTTACTGCAGAGGCTTATTGCAACTCACGAGTTAAAGTTGTTATGAAAACACCAAAATCATATGGCCAAGAGGTCTTGGAAGATCCTAGTGTAGGAATGTACAGGGTAAGTTCCTCATATAGAACACCAAAGGACACCGCTCACAAACAGATCACAAACCAATACACCAATATTCTTGACGTGGTGAAACCCTAAAAAAGGGAAACAATCCACGACTTGAGCCAACACGGCCACTTCAGGCAATTTATTAAGGTAAAAGAAAGAAAATTTACATAAGCTTCTCTCATGAACAGTCACCCTACAAATGACCCTCCATGCTCTTTAAATAGAGATCATGGACCAATCGGGTGTTAAGCCATTGATCAAGTGTTGGTAATACCGAGGAGAGAATGAAACATCAGATCACTTCATGTCTAGAACATATCATGGCCGTCGGATTGCAAGTTACAAAAGGACATAGTAAAGAAACACACTTTACCTAACTCTACACTAGACTAAGTTATACTTAACTATTTCCTATGTGTCAGAATATTCTAACATCCCCCCCTTATGAATAGCTTGGGATAGGATTGAAGGATGTACAAATATGACACAATACGAGAAGGAAGGAGGCATTAGAGCCTATCCCCCCTTAGTGGCGACTTCCTGAACTCCAACCATAAATCAAAGTTTAGGAAACTTCACCTTTGTGAGAGCCTTTGTAAAGATGTCTGCAACTTGATCATCTGTTGAACAATATTGCACTTCAAGAACATGGTCATGAATGAGATTTCTGATGAAGTGCATGTGTAGTTCAATGTGTTTGTTGCACTGATGTTGGATTGGATATTTGCATAGATGAATGACACTTTGATTATCACACCAAAGTGTAGTCGGATGCTGCTGCTGAAAGCCAAACTCTGACAGGATCCAACAAAGCCACAGGGCTTTCTTACTAGCTTCTACGACACCCTGATACCTTGCTTCTGCTGAAGAAAGAGAAATTGAACTTTGTTTCTTGCAAGCCCATGTAATAGGTCCAGAACCAAGAGTGAAGACATAACCAATAGTAGACTTCCAATCATCAAGGTCACTAGCCTAATCAGAATCAGTGAAACCATTCAATAGAGGAGATGCTTCTGCACTGTAATGAATCCCAAACTGAACTGTACCTCGAACATAGCGAAGTATTCTTTTAGTTGCTTTCCAATGACTTTCATGTGGGTTTTTCATAAACCGAGCAATAAGGCCAACAATAAAGGAAAGGTCAGGACAAGTATGGGTCAGATACAAAAGTTTTCCTACAAGCTAACGGTATAAGGTAGCATCAACTTCAGGGGAAGTAAAAGTGACTAAAAGTTTGGCTCCAAACTGAAAGGGAGAAGGGGCTGGCTTACAGTCTTCCATGTGAAAGTGGCGTAGAAGATCACATGCATACCTAGACCGGGAAAAGGAAAAACCTTCCTTGGATTGCAAGACTTGAAGACCAAGACATAATGAAAATGTCCTAAGTCTGCCATTTCAAACTTATTTTTAAGGTTGGAATTCACATGGTTTATAAGGTTGGGATCACTACTAATAAGGATAAGATCATCAACATAAAGAACAAGAATGATAAGTCACTTACCCACTTTCTTGGTATAGACAGTATTGTTAGAATTACACCTAAAAAAGCCAGTATCTAAAAGAAAACTATCCATTTTGGCATACCAAGCCTGAGGGGCTTATTTGAGACCATAAAGGGATTTCTTAAGCCGACATACAAGGCTAGAGTATGTTTGTATAAATCCAGGAGGTTGTTCCATATAGATTTCTTCATGCAAGTCCCCACGCAAAAAGACATATTTAACATCCATCTGATGGACTTCCCATTTGAAAGAAACAACAAGGGAAAGAACAAGGTGGATAGAGTTCATTTTGGCAATAGGGGAGAAGGTTTCAGTATAGTCAATGCCTTCAACTTGTGAAAAACCCTTAGCAACAAGATGAGCTTTATGTTTATCAACTTTTCTATCTGGTCCAAACTTGGTTCTATAAATCCATTTGCAGATAACAATATTTAGTCCCTTTGGAAGAGGAACAATATCCCATGTATCATTTGCCAATAATGAACGATATTCTTCATTCATAGCTATGTGCCAATTTAGATGGCCCAAAGCTTCTGCAAAGGTGTCAGGATCATAATTCGCTGAAGCTTGAGCTAGTAAAGAAGAGGCTTTATCGAACTGAGAATGTGTATGTCGTTGATCTGTAGGATCACCGGCAAGAGCACCTACTGCATCCCGAGTAGAACGGACCCATTTTGGAAACTAAGGAGTTGAAGGAGGATCCTGAGAAAGTGGGGGAAGATTTTCATCCTCGTTGTCATCATCTGAAGAAGAAATATTTTTAGAAGTAGAAAGGATAGAGAGAGGTGGCACATCCGCCGAACTAGGCTTGTAAGCCGATATATCTTCATCAAAATTTACATCTCTTCTAATGATAACATTTTTGGACTTAGGTGAAAGAATTCTATATCCTTTGACATCTTCAGAATATCCAACAAAAATACATTTTTCACTCTTAGGTTCTAAAGCTTCATGTTTCTCATCTGGAATATGGGCCCATGCTTCACTTCCAAAAACACAAAAGTGACTTACATTTGGTTTAATTGAACTCCATGCTTCTTCTGGAGTGATATTCTTTAAAACCTTAGTAGGAGTGCGATTTACTATGTAATTTGCACAGTTAATTGCTTTTGCCCAAAAATTAAGACTAAGTCCTTTAGATAGAGGCATACAATTATCCATTTCCTTTAAGGTGTGATTCTTCCTTTCAGCTACACCATTTTGTTGTGGAGTATATGGAACAATATCTTGCATTTGAATTCCATACTCAGTGCAAAATTTGATGAATTTTTTGTTAACATATTCTCCACCATTATCAGAGCTTAGCTTAAGAATTTTGTGTCCAGATTGTTTCTCAAAAAAGACCTTAAAGGCCAAGACCATGTTAAATACTTAACTCTTGAGTTTTAATAAGTATACCCAAGTGCGTCTGGATAAATCATCAATGAAATTTAATAAATACTTGTAGCCGGAGAATGAAACAACTAGAAGTGGACCATATAAATCACTATGCACAAGCTGTAGAGGGGCTGAGGTGTGCCAAGAGGCACATTTTTCAAGTACACATCCGGAACAAACACCATCTCTACAAGATACCATAGGAAGACCTGTCACCATAATTTCTTTACATAGATTTTGAAGGGAGCGATAGTTTAAGTGACAAAATCGCTCATGCCAAAGTTTGCTCACTTCATCATTATGAGAAATAAATACCGAGGGAAGAGTTGATGACCCAAGTTGTTAAACTTATACAACCTTGTAGAATCATCAACAATGCCAGTAGCTAAAATCTTTCTAGGATCTCTTAGGCCCTTAATTACAATATCATGAGGTGAAAATTCAACGGTTTTACCTTCACATGAATGAGTTATCTGATATACAAATAGAAGTTTGCAGGGTAAGGTTGGAACACATAATACATCATTAAATTGACCATTGTCTAGATTAACAATTCCAGCCCCTACAACACTAAGAGATCTATCATCACCAACATATATATTTTTGGTGTTACAATCATTTAAAGAAGAAAAAATTTGATTTTGGCCATGTGATAAGAAACTCCAAATCAATGAGCCACTCATGAGAATGAGAAGAAGAAGATACATTTAGTGCATAGCCAGACCGAGATGCTTGACAACCACTTGTAGAAAGTGTTATTCCTAAAGATGAAGTT
>APFE030006112.1:19520-72882 GCA_000404065.3 Pinus taeda
TTCCCTTTGTTTTTATTTGCCTTATCATTTTGTTGAATTGATTTTTCATTTTGAGACTGAAATTTCTTAGGACCCTTGTTTGGTTTAGGACCATTCGTTTTATGATACTGCTTCTTAGGATTCTTTGAATTTTGGTTGTTGCTGGGCAACTAAGGCTTTCTTAGAAGAGTTTCCAAGATTAAGAGTTTTTCTTATTCTCTTATTAAAGAATCACAAAAGATATCAAAAGAGGGGGACTTGTAGTCTTGTCGTTGAGATATAAAGGCTTCTCTAGTAGAATGGAAGGTGGAAACAAACACAGAGTAAGTTGGTCCTAACTCAGTAAGAATGGAATAGATAAGGCTACCATCTTCTTTCTTAACTTTAACACCTTCCAAGAGAAGTCTAAGGGTCTTGAGCTTGGACAAAAAATTTTCAATGGAAGAAAAATTATTGGGGTCCAATGTAAGCAACTCATTTTCTAGTTGATGGACTCTAATTTCATTTTTAACTCCAAAACTTTTCATTGCTTCATTAGGGGTATCAAGTTCTGTGATATGGAATCTAAAGTCTAGAGAAATAGACATCCCTATTAACCCGTGTGCTTGATCTTGCCTATTTTCCCATTTGGTTGCCTTATCTTCATATTTAGGTTTAGTTTTTTGGCATGAGGCTATTTTGTAAAGACCTTTACTTCTAAGTAAATCCACAATGTAGGACCACCATTGGAAGTAGTTGGTGTTGTCAAGAATAAATTAGCAATGAATTTCCATTTTAACAGAAAATGATGCAGTAGATATTGAAACTAAGTGTTCCAATGGAAAGATCTCAAAAAATTAGGTTGATTAAAAAAAAAAGCTCTAAAAATGGCTTTAGGATGAAGAATTTATGGCTTTTTGAAGAAAAGTTGTTGAAGATGCTGATGAAGTGCGTGAATGTGCAAAAGTGAATGATAATGCTATATTTAAAAAAAAATCCCCTCTCATTTCCAAACTTAATCTAATTAGATCACTTTAATTTTTTAATTTTTTAATTTTAATTTTAATATTTAATTTTAATTATTTATTTATTTATTTTTTATGTGATCCACTTTTATAAATAAGTGAAAGTCACTTTTACAATGGTACTTTATGAGCTACCCATTAAATTGTAACTTAAATAAAAGATAAAGAGACTTTAGAAATATAAGTGACTCAATTTTCATAATGGTTGAATTTTTTTTTACATAAAGTAACTTTAAAACATAAGTTACATCCGTTTTTTGAAAAAGTAACTCAACAAAAAGAAAAACTTGAACTCAAGACATCTATTCTCATAGAGTAACTTTGGACCAAATGAGCTAGTTTAAAAGGTTAGTAATTTTTGGAAAAGAGGAAGGGATTTTTTTTTGTTGTTAGTCATTGAAGCTTTGGGGTGCGTGGTTACTTGGAAAAACCCTTTTTTCCTACAAAACAAAAAACTACACAACCCAACATGGACATACAAAAAAACCAAATCTTGTGGCTTGAAGTTAGCTTTCGCGGGAAACTAAATATTTTTTTCAATGTTTCTGATTTTCCGAGATCACACTAAGGCGCAGCAGAAAAGAGCATATGCACGAGAAAAATCCTTCATTTCTGTTTCTGATTTGCCTAGATTGCATAGAGTTGTGGGGCAAAGAGCATACACAAAAAGAAAGATAGAGATCCGGTAATAAAAAACAGAGAGATAAACAAACTGAAATAAACATAGAGATAAATAACTAAAACTGCAAATAAAGATTGTATACTTCCAGATTTTAGAAATGACGTAAGGAGTTCCTCACTGGAACAGATGATCCTAACACAATAGAGCAGTCCTCTTGGATCGTAAGTAGTGAGAAACAATAGATCTAGGAAATGACAGTTGGATTCAGTTGTATCGGCTTTCAATTTGGATCACCAACAGATGCGACCCTCAAATAGCTCTGATAACATTTAGGAATGTATAGGGTAAGTTCCTCAGATAGAACACCAAAGGACACCACTCACAAACAGATCACAGATCAATACATCGGTATTCTTGACATTGTTAAAACCCTCAAAGAGAGAAACCTTCCATGGCTTGAGCCAACACAACCACTTCAGGAAAATTATTAATGTAAAAGAAAGAAAATTTACATAAGCTTCTCTTATGAATGGTCACCCTACAAATGACCCTCCATGCTCTTTAAATATAGATCATGGACCAATCGGGTGTTAAGCCACGGATCAAGTGTCAGTAATACTAAGGAGAGAATGAATCGTCAAATCGCTTCATGTTTAAAACATATCATGACCATCAGATTGTAAGTTATGAAAGTACATAGTAAAGAAACACACTTTACCTAACTCTACACTAGGCTAAGTTATACTTAATTATTTCCTATGTGTCGGAATATCCTAACACCTGGAAGAAGAATTTGATGCAAGGGGGAGTGATATACAACAACATGTCACATGTAACACGCAAAGAAGTTTGCAATCGTCAGAAGAGAGCAAATACACTGATGGATCCCATTAGCCACAAGTGGATGATGATTGTGAAATCGCCAATGTAGCAATATATGATTTAGTGAATCCAAAAATCGATCTTGATGATGACAGTGAAGATGCCATTGAAGGAGTGAATGATATGGTGGACCCAACAGGTGAGATTGGTGAAGGTGACCTCTCTGAATCATAGGTACATGATGTTAAATTTGATGAATATCACTTAAATAATAAATACTGGTTGCAAATGATGAAGTAAAAACATATGATTGATGAGTTATTGTTTGATAAGGGAAGTCCACTTGCATGTGAAAACCAAGTGGAAGACAGTTGTGCAACAACAAAGATAAGATAATTTTTTTATAAATCTCTTCAAGAAGAGCATAAAGAAAAGGATTACTGTAATGATGTTTTAAATGTTTTTAAATATTTTTTTTGAGTCTGCAAATTTGTAGGACAACAATCAACTTACAACTATAACTAAATGTGAAAATGATGAAGAATACATGGATATTCTTGCAAAAATTGAAGAAGGAAATGCTGAGAAAATTCTTCAACAATGGAGCCAACAAGAGAAAATTTTACTATGGACTTTTGTTGCAACAATTGAATGAGCAAATAGACGAGTATGAAAACCAAGCATAAAAGAATTACATGTGGTAGCAATCCACATACAAACAATATTTTGAAGAAGATGAAGATGACAAGTTTGGATAGCCTGAAGTGTTTTTCAGAATGTTAATGAATGAAGATGAAATAATGAAAAGGCTGCAACATCAACCGAAGAAGGAAAAACAAAAACATAAATTCAAATTTGCAACATTCAACATAAAAACAAGGATAAAACTTAAACTAGTAAGATGTTTCAGAAATTGGAGAAAGAGGAAAAGAAAACCGCTCATGCAAAGAGTTGAAACAAATTTGGAGTTAATTTTTCTATGTAAAACTAGCTAAGACTTAGACCATTAAGCATAGTTCAGTCATAGTGATATTTATGTTTAGCAGTTTTAATTAAGGGGGATTGTTGGAGATAATTACTCCCACCATGCATGCATATAAATGAGTTAAGTTAAGTGAAGTCTAAATTAGAAGTTTATGCTTTCTATAGAAAAATCAAGAAAGTCAAATTCTAAAATCTAAGTTAAGCTAGAGGCTGCATGAGTCTATGTTTACCAAGTCTAGTGTTTATATACATGCCATGGGATCAATTGTAACAAAAGAGGTGAAGCAAAGTTGAAGTATGGTGAAGCATAGAGTGGTAGCTAGGGTGAAGCTCACCATGATTAGTTTTTAGTTGAAGATTGAATATAATATTGAGCAACAACTCTGGTTTATTGAAAATACCAAATCTATGTTTTATGTATTTTGTGAATTTCATCTTTGCCTAACCAACATCTTTGAGCCCTGAGCTTCACTGGCTCAAATTAAAATAAAATTTGGATAACCATAGCTTAGAGAAGTTTGATCCATAATTTATAAGGAATATTACATTTTAGGCTTGAATTGGCAGATAATGAATTCAAGAACTTCCTTAGGGGAATCCATGTAATTAAATAAACAAACATTAGCTATAAAATCTCCAAACATATCCAACATGTGTGATAGAAAATGAAATTATAAGTGATTATTATAGGTCAAATGACTAGGATTTAAACCCTTGAGATTTACCGGGACAATGATTGACATGAATTCCAACGACGATGAAGGGCTTGTCCAGAGCATGAATTAGAAACGACTCTCCTATTTCTATTTCGATGAACATTCCCTCGTCTAGATATGAAGCAAAAAAATATAATTTGTGTGAGGCAATATAATTCCATGAGCCTATATATATTAGCTAAAAATATCAAATCTTTGAGACTAAAGTTCATAGGTTTATAGAGAGAGAATGATAAAAAATGGGGAAATAGGTGTCTAAGATATGCTTAAAACTACACCCAACAGTCCCTAATGAGGTCAGGGTATAAGGAGCTAGGGATCGAATTGGTTGAACCTTTGCAAGACCAGACTCACAATCCCCGACGACCTCCCATGGTAGAAGAAAAGAAATATGAGGGCACAGGAGATCCTTTCAAAATATTGCTTGAAGAATTCCTTGAGCTACAAAGGAATTCAATGATAGAAAACTTTACCCAGACCCTTCGATGGCTACCCACAGGCGATGCATATTCATCCAGAAAACACTCTGGAGGTGCCACTTCCTTTAAGGTACAAGTCAACTTTGACATTCCCATATTTGAAGGTCGGATAGATGCAAACGCTGTAGATAGATGGTTAAATCTGTTGGAATGATAATTTTGGGTTCATGAATTTTCCAGTCGAGAAAATATTTATTTTTCACTCGTCAAAGATGCCCCCTATGTCAAGGACTGGTGGGAAACCTACTATGAATAGAAGGACGGGAGATAACCCTCATTGTTTTCATCTGCATCCACTTGGAATTCTTTCTGAGACACAATCAAGGAACAATATTACCCTGTCGGGAGCTATGAAGATAAAGACATAAAGTGGAACACTCTACAGCAGGGAAGGGACCAATATGTGTCAGAGTTCACAAATATATTTCATACCCTTCGCACAAATTAGGTATCAAGGATAATGAGCAACATTTGTTACTCAAGTACCACGAATGTCTACACAAATACATCCATGACGAGATGGAGTTCCTGGACATATCCTCGATTAGTTCCGCCTATCGATATGCTATCAAGATCGAGAAGAAATTTAAACTAAAGAAGAGAGACATTGGATCTATGAATTCGAAGCAAGGGAAAGGTGGCCCCAACTGTAGAACAAAGGATCAGGCCAAGACGGGGTGACCTAGGACAACCCACTGAAGCCCTAAGAAAAGAACAACACGACAAAGACAAACAAGGGAACATGAAAATGGTGTGAGTTCAATAAGAGCCCCACTCACAACACAAGTCAGTGTCAAGCCAAGTAGTCACTAATGGTTGAGATGAAGGCTTCTGAATCAAATGCAGGTTCTGACTTAGAGTCAAAACTGAATAAGGGGAATGAAAAAAGGAAGCAAATTATTAATGCAGAGCCCAGTGCCACCAATGCCACCACCAAGATCCAGAAGATTGAGCCCAAAGATCCAGAGGGGGGGGAGCATCTCTTCCACTCATAGATGTGGGTGAAAGGTTATCCGTTGCAGTTCATTATTGATAGCGGGAATCAAAAGAACCTCATTTTAGAGTTCGTGAAGCAGTTGACCCTACCGATCACACCACACCCACAATTGTACACAATTGGGTGGCTTCACCAAGGACGAGGTCTCCACATCAACCAACAGTGCTGCCTTCCCTACAACATAAATCCCTTCACAGATGAGGTACTGTGTGATGTTGCTCCTCTTGAAGCTTGTGATGTATTATTAGGGCAACCATACTGGTGGAATCATCATGCTATGTATGATTCTAAGCCTCACACTATTATTATTATTTTGGGCAATAAGTTGTACATGATATTAGAGGTAGCACCGCTTATCTCCATCTCTTTGATCTCTGTGAAGAAATGCACTAGGATCATTTCCCAGACTAGGAAAATTGTCTTTCTTATGATTCACCCTTAGGGAAAGAAGAGTATTGTGGCGACATCCATGGCCTCTAGACAAGGCTCCTTCGCATGGAAACAATAGATGGATAAGGTCGTGAAGGAGTACAGGGAGATCTTCACCTCACTTGCAGGGGTATACCTATACTATTAAGTCAAGAATTCCATCGATCTAACGTCGGGCCCGTCACTACCCAAAATACCAATTTATCAACACCCTACTCTAGAGAATGATGAAATCAAGAGGTAGATTCAGGAGTTGTTGTAGAAAGGGCACATCGGGTCAATTTTATCGCCTTGTGGGAGCCCAATCATGTTGGTATAGAAGAAGGACGGGACATGGAGACTTTGAATTGAATATCAGGAGTTGAATAAGATGACTATTCAGAATAGGTATCCAATACCATAGATTGATGACCTTATGGACCAGCTCAAGGGGGTAAAATATTTCAACAAGATTGACTTGAATTTTGGTTATGACCATGTACCAATCGAACCCTTCGATGTGTGGAAGACTGCCTTCAAATCCAAGGAGGGCCTTTTCAAATGGTTGGTCATGCCTTTTGGGATGACAAATGCCCCCACAACCTTCATGAGGCTGATGGATGACATCTTGCGGCCCTTCACCAAATCATTCATGGTAGTGTATTTGGATGACATCTTGATCTTGAACCAGATTTAAGAAGAGCATATTCACCATATTCGGTAGGTCCTCCAAACCTTGCATCAACACAAATTGTGTGCCAATTTGGAGAAATGTACTTTTGGTATGACCCATGTTCAATATCTAGGGTACATCATTGATGAGAGGGGTGTGCATGTGGAACTAGCCAATATATAAGTTATTTGGGATTGGCCAGCCCCAACCACTCTAATAGAGCTTCGTAACTTTCTGGGTCTTGCCAATTTTTACCGAAGGTCTGTGTTGGGTTTCTCTCATATCACTTGGCCTTTGAGTCAAGTCACTAAGGGTGGAGTGAAAGAAAATTTCCTTTGGTATGAATCCAAATAAAAGGTGTTTTCCAAGTTGAAGCATCACCTCTGCTCTACACTAGTGCTCACATTATCAGACCTGCAACAACCATTTGAGATTGAGACAGATGCCTCTGACTATGCCATTGGTGCAGTTCTAACTCAACAGGGTCATTCAATGGAATATCACAGTGAGAAACTTCCAGACATAGTTTGAAAGTATCGTGCCTCTGACAAAGATATGTATTCCGTTGTGCGGGCCTCCCGACAATGGAATCATTACATTGTAAGGAAGGAAACAATCATCCACATAGACCACCAATTTCTACAGTTCATATTGACATAAGGAAATTTGAAAAATGATTGGCATCATAAATGGTACACATACATGCAACAATTCCATTTTAGCATTAAGTACAAGAAGGGCAACACCAATAATGTTGCAAACTGCCTTAGTTGACCGCCATTCATGGCACTGATCTCTGTGCCCGAATCTTGTGGACATGAGACTTTTGAATGGCCACATATTTACAAGAGTGATCCAGAATTCAACACCACATACCAGATGCTCCTAGAAGGTAAGCAGGTTCTAGAATTTCACCTCTAGGGCACGCTATTATGCCACCTGGGACATCTAAGTGTGCCTTCAAGCAAGCGTGCCAATATGATTTAGGAGACGCACTACAGTCGAGTCACCATATGTTTTGGGGTAGAAAAGACAGTGGTAGTACTTCAGAAATATTTTTATTTGCCAAACCTTCGACATGATGCTGGTAAGTGCATTAGATCTTGCACTACCTGCGCCATTCCCAAACCTACAATCGAGAAGCAAGGCATGTATACTCCTCTGCCTACTCCTAGCTGGCCTTGGGAATCCATCTCCATGGATTACATGCCGAGCCTTCCTTCTACCAAGCATGGCAATGTTTGTGTTTTCGTGGTCATCGACTATTCTCTAAGGTGGCCATTCTGGCAGCCTGCAAGAAGAGCATCTCAATAGAAACCACTTCTGAACTTTTCTTTGAACGAGTATGGGTACAGTTTGGGATTCCACAATCCATTATCTCAGATTAGGACAACCAGCTCCTACGTGCATTCTGGTCAAGCCTCTGGTTTTTGTTGGATACCAAGCTCACTG
Organism: Pinus taeda; assembly: GCA_000404065.3. Lineage (NCBI taxonomy): Eukaryota > Viridiplantae > Streptophyta > Pinopsida > Pinales > Pinaceae > Pinus > Pinus taeda. The sequence continues at coordinate 27,657 of APFE030006112.1, forward strand.
AGTTCAGTGCCTTTCACCCCCAAAATGATGGCCAAACAGAGGTTGTCAACATGATGATCGTGCACATCCTACGCATGTATAACTTGAAGCACCCATGCACATGGGATGAGAGCCTCCCCTATTTCCAACACAACTACAACAGGGCTCTCCACAACTCAATTGGCCACATCCCCTTTTAGGCGGGACTGGGATTCTAGCCACTATGTCCCATTGATGTTTCCATACCATTTGTAGCTACTCAAGTAGATTCAACTCATATCTAGTCTCAATTTGACAGGGCTAACAACTTCATTGAGCCCATTCAACACATTCGCTAGAAGGACCATGACATATTGGATAGAGAAAAAAAAAGTAAAAGTAGCGTCATGATCAACATTGGTGATTCAAGTGGCTCCAGATACACACACAGGACAAAGAGGACTCAGGAAAGCTCAAAAATAAAAGTGTTTGGATTATGCTCGTACCAGAACCAAAGCATAGATCTCGTCGTCCTGATCGCGATGGTGTGAACAGCTCGTCACTCCAAGTCCGACTGAAGGAGATAGAGGCAGTCAAAGTTGGGTTTACGTTTGCTGACTGAGCAGACTTAAGGAGGCCACAATTTGAACATTTCTAGAGACGGAATCCGGCCAACTCTAGCCAGATTCCAGGCGAAATTATTGCCTCGTTAAATTGACTCCTTCAATCAAAAATTTGATTTTTCAAAAATCTCATGTTGATTTTTTTTATAACAAAAAAATTATAAAAAAAGGGGTGGCGGGCCACCAACCCTGCCACCCCAAGTCTCATTAATACAATTGTTAATGGAGGGGTGGGCCACGACCCCCGACGCCTTCCCCCATTCATGGGACTCTTGTACGCAGGAAGAAGATTGGATGGGCCAGCCCTTGGGGCACAGACCCAACCCCCTTAACACAAAAACATGCACGAGAAAGCTGGGCTGGCCCTTGGAGCATAGACCCAACCCCCTTAACACGAAAACATGCATGGGAACACTGGGCCGGCCCTTGGGGCGTGGACCGAACCTTAACCCTTCCACCTTAATAATTGATATGATCTGGAAGTAGGTGGAGTGGACGGGTCACCCAAGGCGGGGCCAGTCCGAACCTATTTTAAACATACATTTCTGTTGTGTAAACAAAAGGAGGAGACGAGGTTTGATCGCCTGATCTCCTCCATAATAATTAGATCATAAACCAACTCCCCAGCGGAAGCTCTTGGGAAAATCCATAACCATTCTTTATTTAAACCTCATTTTCACATAGTTCGGGGCAGATGGAGGAACCAAGAGCAGGCATGGATTTCGAGATAGGAGCAGACAGTTTGAGGCAGAATTTTGCAGGAGGGCCAAATTTTCACTTTGTCAGATTTTGACAAATTTTATATGGTTTCAGCACTTCTCGACGCCACGAACACAATGGAATTATCAGTCTCCCCATATGAGTTGTGCATGTTTCAGCCATTTTTTAGTATGGAGGTGGAACCATGATTACTGTAGAAACAAGGAGCAGAACCATGATCCTTGAAATTTTTCCAAGGAGGTAATTTTTCTCCATGTCGGAATATAGTCAAGTTTATAGTAGTTTTTCGCAATTTTCCGCAGGGATCACAATGGCGAGGATAGATTCACCTTTTGAGTTGCAGATTTCCAGTCCATCCATGGAGTAGAATCTTGAGGAATCTAGGGGGAATCTAAAAGATTGCTTGAGCCCCAAATTCTCAATTTCTCAGAATTCAGAAATTTGACAGTCTATTTTGCACTATTCGATGCGACAAATCTAATGATGCGTTTAGATTTTTCATTTTTTCATTTTATTTTCCAGCCACTTTTCTAAGTGGAATGCAAGTGTCAGCATTTATGTGCGAGCAACCATTTCCATGTGATTGATGCCGTGAGATTGATGGCACGAACAACTTCAGCAGTTTGACATCCGCTTCTTCAGATAGCCCCTGGTTGTGAGGTATATGCAGTGCGTTCATGTACTTCTTTTGCTATGCATTGTGCTGCATAGATCCTTGTTTGATGTTGATGAGGGATCTTGTTTATTACTTGTTTTCATGATTCTTGTCTGATGTGATGTAGAATCGTCTATGTGATGTACTTGTTGTCATGATTTGTCATGTTGTGTTTTGAGATCCTTTGTTTTATGTTGATGGGATACTCATATTGTCGTCATGTATGTTTGCATTGAGATCTCTTTTATGCCATGTTGGCGGGATTCTCATCATGCATGAGTTTGTGTCAAACTGATAGGAGACTTTTGACTGAGAGTTCATGTAGTGGAACATCTCTTGGCACCACTCCTGCATGAGGGAATTTGTCTTGTATGACAGCGACATCATCTCTATGTACATCATCACTATTGACAATACTTAATGTTGCGACCCACAGCATCTTGATACCGGGGCCTGGAGACGTAGTTCGTCCTGGACGAACTCTGTTATCAATGGCTTATGTTACAAATCCCCATCATTCCATGGAAGTTTCCATGGAAAGGAAAGATCTGAGGCAAGCTCTTATCACCATACTTACACCAAAGATAGCAAGGAAAGGTATAACCACTTTCGATCTTCGAATGTTCATTTCGATTATAATCATGTGGTTAATGATGAATGTAAAACATGGCATCAAAAAACATGTACCTCTTGTGGATTACACAACCATACATTTTCTAAGTGCTGGAAAAGAATGGTAGCACACAAAAGGATGAGACATGAAAGAACCTCTCAACAACAGGTAAAGAAACATGTTAAGTAGATCTGGAGGAAGAAAACCTATTGCAGTCATTGCGATAGAAGTGGCCATAAAAGAGCCACTTGTTGGAGGCTCCATTCAGAGTAGTGCCTTAAAGACAAGGTGTCGATGCATGAACCAGGTGAAGTAGTCGTTTGACTAGCAAAATCGCCACAAGGAGGTGACCCATTCACATTGATAAGTGAAAAATGGTTTCTAGATATGTTGTCTTGTCATGGTCGTGCTTTTGTAAATCATTTGTTGCATTTTAAAATGTAAAGTGATGATGTGTTTTCCATCACTTATTCAACAACAATGATGTCTGGTCTTATTTTGAGTTGCACGATAAACTGTGAAAGTGATGTCATGTTTCCATCACTTCTCAAAACAAAATAGTGTTTGGCCTTATTGTTGTAAATCATGTGTTGCAATGATGAAGTGTTTTTCATCACTTGTTGAAGCAACAATGATATGTTGGCGTTGTTTTTGTAGCTGGGGTATTGCGTACATCTTGTTGTAAGCTTGACCACCGAGTGTGTGTTATAAACTCATGGCAAGTATGGGATGCTTGGGTCATTAGTTGGTCATGAAAATCAAGCATGTAATTTGCAAAACAATGTACTACATGTTGCAGAGATTACAGGTGTCGGCTCGTCGCTTAAGGCTCTGAAGAACAAAGGTGAAGGAGATGGAAGCAATATCTTTTCACGGCGCTTGTGATGCAGACAAGGTACAAAGAAGTTGCAAATTACTTTTCATGCTTTTGGAGGACCAAAAGCTCATCAGTGGGGAGGATTGATCTAGGTGGCTCCAGAGACACACACAGGACAAAGAGGACTTAGGAAAGCTCAAAAATCAAAGTGTTTGGATTATGCTCGAACTAAGGCTAGAGCACAGATCTCATCATCCTGATGTCGATGGTGTGAATGGTTTGTCAATCTGAGTCCGGATGAAGGAGATAGAGGTAGTCAAAGTTGGGTTGACTTTTGCTAACTGGGCAGGCTTAAGGAGGCCACAATTTGAATGTTTTCGACAGACGGAATCTGGCCAATTCCAGCTAGATTCTGGGTGAAATTTTTGCCTCGTTAAATTGACTCCTTTGGTCAAACATCCGATTTTTCAAAAATCTCATGGTTTTTTTATAAGAAAAAAATTATAGAAAAAGGGTGGCGGGCCACTAACCCCGCCACCTCAAGTCTCATTAATACAATTATTAATGGAGGGGTGGGCCATGACTCCCAACCCTTCCCCCCATTCATGGGTGTTTTGTACATAGGCGAAAGATTGGGTGGGCTGGCCCTTGGGGCACAGACCTAACCCCCTTAACATGAAAACATCCACGGGAAATGTGGGCCGACCCTTGGGGCATGGACCCAACCTTAACCCTTGCACCTTAATAATTGATATGATCCGGAAGTAGGTGGAGTGGGCGGGTCACCCAAGGCAGGCCCAGCCTGAACCTATTTTAAAAATACATTTCTGTTGTGTAAAAAAAAGGAGGAGGCGGGGTTTGACCGCTCGACCTCCTCCATAATAACTGGATCGTAAACCAACTCACCAACGAAAGTTCTTGGGAAAATCCGCCACCATTTTTTATTTAAACCTCATTTGCATGTAGTTCGAGGAAGATGGAGCAACCAGGGGCGGGCATGAATTTCGAGACAGGAGGAGCCGTGCACATAGTTCGAGGCAGAATTTTGCGGGAGGATCGAATTTTCATTTTGTTAGATTTTGACAAATTTTAAATGGTTTCAGCACTTCTTGACGCCACGAACGCAATGGCGTTGTTCGTCTCTCCATCAAAGTTCTGCAGTTTTAGGCCATTTTTCAGTATCGTGGTGGAACCATGACTACTGTAGAAATAGGGAGTGGAACCATGATCCTTGAAATTTTCCCGAGGAGGTAATTTTTCTCCATGTCAGAATATAGTCAAGTTTATAGACTTTTTTCATGGTTTTCCGCAGGGATTGCAATAGCAAGGACGAATTCACCTTTTGAGTTGCAGATTTCCAGTCCACCCATGGAGCATAATCTTTGAGGAATCTAGGGGGAATCTAAAAGATTCCTTGAGCCCGAGATTCTCAATTTATTAGAATTCAAAAATTTGGCAGTCTATTTTGCACTATTCGACGCCAAAAATCTGATGGTGTGTTTAGATTTTTCATTTTCTCATTTTATTTTCCAGCCACTTTTCTAAGTGGAATGTACGTGTCAACATTTATGTGCGAGCAACCATTTCCATGCGATTGATGCCGTGAGTTTGATAACAAGAACAACTTCAGTTGTTTGACATCCACTTCTTCAGATAACCCCTAGTTGTGAGGTATATGCAATGTGTTCATGTACTTCTTTTGCTATGCATTGTGCTGCACAGATCCTTGTTTGATGTTGATGAGGGATCTTGTTTATTACTTGTTTTCATGATCTCTGCTTGATGTGACGCAGAATCATCTATGTGATGTATTTGTTGTCATGATTCGTCATGTTATGTTTTGAGATCCCTTTGTTGTAAGTTGACGGGATACTCATATTGCATGAGTTTTTGTCATACTGATAGGAGTCTTTTGTTTGAGAGTTCCTGTAGTAGAACATATCTTGGCGCCACTCTTGCGTGAGGGAATTTTCCTTGTATGATAGCAACATCATCTCTATGTACATCATCGCTATTGACAACACTTAATGTAGCAGCCTACACCATCTTGACACCAAGGCCCGAAGACATAGTCCCACCTGGACGAACTCCGTTATCAATGAATTATGTTTTCATGTGTTGATGATTGACATGTTCCTCTTCTTTACAACATGAATATGTATTCATTAATTTTTTCTTTTAAAAATGAAATTTAACACATCACGAAAGTAAAAGGTTTTGGAAGGGTCCTTTGTGACACCCAGACCTGGATCAATTGCATTCCACACAAGTTCCAGGTGGGTGAATAAGTTTGGTTACATTTGCAGAAGGAGCGCCTCGCCGAGCCCCACCAAATGCTTCTCCCGCTCTAATATCAGCCTTAAACCATAATTAAGGCTATAGCGGACAATTATTTTGAGCTCAAAATTCCACCATTCCTCGGCCTGCACCCAATATTCAATGTGGATCAGCTGCAACCATACTTTCGCCCATTTTTGGACACATACAACATTGTTGAGAAGTTGGAACCAACAAATATCAACCCAAGTTGCATCGAACATGAAAAAATTGATAGGATCATGGAAAGATAGATGAGTAACACTCGCCAATGGAGGACCCAACTATTTCGAGTTGTCAAAGTAGGTCAAATCCTTCACCAAGGCAAGTGGCTCACCAGGGTTCAAGTTCAATAGAAATTTCCTTGCCTCATGGAGGCTCTGAACGCAATGGGGACCATTGTTTCCTAAGAGGGGGGAAATTATCTAGTTGGATATTGGTGGCCACCCACCTATTCCACCTAGACTCCAGTCAGTTTCATCAGTTTCCTTGATTATAATAGCATTTACTATTTTTAACAGTTTTTCAAGTCCTCAAATTTCTGAGTTGTTTTGACCCCCCAAACGACATTTTTTTGAGATCTACCATAGGCCTACAACCATAGGTAAGATCCTGCCACAAATCCTGTATTACTTTGAGAGATATTTTTAACAAGGTATATTACACACCGAACAAATATCAGATGACCAAGTTACAACCATGAGATGTTGGCTGCCCAATTAACCCCAATGGGGCCCACAAACATTTGGTGTTCTATATTCTAGGGCTATGTTTTTGGTTGTTTAGGGTTTCCCTTTATTTTTGAATAATAACACAGTTGAGAGGCATGTATCCACCACATATCTTCTCATAGATAAGATACCATCGCATGAGCTAGTTTATTTCCATTCTGTATGTAAACATATTTCAGGTCTTTGATGTTAATGAAATGAAGGTTTATTTTTGTTGCATCTCTATGTTTATGTTTATATCTATGTTTTTTTTCTTTCCTACATAAGTCTGAATCATGAATCAAACTTGTTCTTCTTCCTAGGAGCTACACTCTTTGCTTGAGGTGTTATCTATTCTGCCTCTTGTACCTGCATATATTGAGTTGGTGGATCTTGGGGTGAGCCTGTCTCCATTCCTGGATGTATATTTTTAACTGCATTGTACTAGTTCTTCACTTTCTCATATTCAGTGGTAGACATTGATGAATATCCCCAATTGAAATCGATCCTTTCACAGTGTTGTGTGCACACTCTCCTGGGATCATATCCATGAAAGTACTTAGCTGCGAAGTGTAAGCAATCTAGCCCTTGTATTTTTTCAACTACCTCCTTATGGCTCTTTAGAATATACAATCTGATCCTCAAAGGGAAGGTGGGCCAAGGGGATTTATTCTTCCACTCATGACAACCTTTTATCCAATTGATATGCTACTTCTTGCAAGACCACTTTATTGGTCACATATCACAACATGAGGTGAGGGGAGATTTGACATCTAAAACATCAAATGTATGTGCCCTTAGGCACTTCAAACCAATTTGCGATATCCTGTAGTGACTCCTTCACCTGTTTGGTCATGTAAGAAGGATCGTTCTATAATATCACGTGGAAAATAAATACGAAGAAGTGCTATGCTAACTTATCATATGTGCCTTTGAAGCTTGATTCTTACAACACTCTATAGTGGAAGTAGATTGAGAACTTGTTCTACAGGGTCCAATTCCAATTCATTCCTAGGAACACGTATCGTGCACAAATTCCATCTCATAGAAATGTAAACATATAGAATTTTGGTGCCTGGTTCACCCTCAAAGATGATTTTTCTTGCCCCACAAGACGCTGCAACTCAAATGAAAATATATCTACCCAATTGAAGATCTTACCACTACTAACCACCATATTGAGGACATATCCAGTTTTTTTCAAACACCTCAACATTCATTTTCCCATTCAACCAACAACACATGGAAATAATACACTAATATACATCTCTAAGAATCCTGGTCAGATAAACTGTGGAAGGGCGGTGAAAAAACTTAGCAGGCTCTTGACACCAATATTTTATGATGTCACTTGTGTCGAGATCAACCCATATGATGTAGAAGTAATTATTTTCATATTTTGTTGGCCTAAGCATCTTGTAGTAAGTCTACATGTCTTCTGCATAATAGGTGGCAAGCTGGCCACTGCTTTCACTACAAAGCACAAGATGAGAATCATCCATATGTGTAATAATCCACTCAATCACTTCTGCATAGGGGATGACTGGGAATCTACATGTGAACATGTGTATCTTGGATCACTTGATATTCAGGATGTATACTTCGAGATCCTCCAAGTTTTCAGCGAACTGTTTCGGCATGAATGTGTCTTTTATGTCACTCCATGTGACCTTAGTAGACTTATCTATGAAGCATTTTGTGTATACATATATGGGAATGGTAGGCTTTGTCACTTAAATTTCTTCCTTAGTTCTTTCTTCTGAAGCTTCTTTGGAGGCCACTTTACATGTAGCAGGAGGCATGGTTCCTACAGATGATGAAAGAGTAACAATACTTGTATCTCAAACACCTTTTGTGGAAGAACGCTCATGGAAACAATGATTAGATTTATGAAGTATCCTAATTAAAGCAAGAAATATCAAATGTTACTAAACATGTGATCCTATCAATGACAACTCATAGCTACTTGCATGGGCAAAAAATATACATGCAAATAAGGATGGAAAACTTTCAAAGCACAAAGGAAATTTAAGGGTCGTTGCTAGATTTGTAGTGCACTCATGCTTTCAATAAAGAGAAGTAAAAAATCAAGGGTGCAAGGGCACACTCTTAAGAGATGAAGGAGTGAGGTTTTGGGCCTTCAAGGTGTTCTCATGTGCTCAAAGAGATAGAGAGGGTGCAAGGGCGCACTCCGAAGGGACGAAGGAACGAAGCTTTGGGCCTTCAAGCCTTCAAGGTGCGCTCATGAACTCAAGGAAAAGGAGGGTGCACTAGTGCATGCTGAAGAGACAGAGGAAAACACGTTCAAGCCTTTGGGGTGTGTTCATGCGCTTAAGGAGGGCACAATTCTTTGTGACGAAGGAGTGTGCTCAAGAGGCAAACTTGTCTTTTTTGGGCACAATTTTCTGAGTTAATCAAGGCTTTGGGTTCCATAAGTGTGCTACGCTAGAGAATGGCTTAAGGACAAGTCCAACAACAATATTGCATGATAGAAATATGAAAAGGGAATATCTACAAGTTTTTATGGGTGCTGTCACAATGATGATTAGAATGTGAAGAGTCAAGGAATATGTAGAGTCACAACATGCAACAAAAAATTAACACTTGTAGAACCAAGAATGAACATAAATTCTAGTAAAGAAATTGAAAAGAAAATAAACTCCAACAAGAAATCAAGGTCGACAGTAAAATCATGAAAGGGAAATCAATAGATTTGACATGCAAACTTACTTGGAGTGCATATCGACAAAGAGTTTTTGATCCAAAGATGTGTGACCAAGAATTATTATGAGAATGAATTATTACCCGGGTTAATTTAAAAGAGATTACATGTAAATTAGTCTCATGCATGCTCACCACTTGTCAATAAGAGAATGAGCAAGTTAAGGGAAGTTAAGCGATCTCCTATTTTCTAGGAGTGCACCCACATGCAACAAGGAAGATCATGCATGCATTCTAGAAGGGCATGTCTTCGTTCCAAATGAATGTGCTCAAGGATGGTGCACTTCTTCAGCTTGAAGAAGTGCGCTCAACACAAGAGAAATTCTTCGTCAACTTGAAGTGCACTTTTGCCTTAAAGGGTTTTTTTTCTTGCTTTTGTTTGCTTCTCATGTGCGTGCATGGCGACAAAAGCTAGTTTCTAAGTCAAGAAAAGTTATGAGTTCACCTAACCATGGTCAGGGTATTTTTTAAGGATTCAAATATTTTCCTATATATAGAATTGTAGGTGATTATTCTGGTTTGAAAATTCACATGTATCGATTGTGGGAAAATATTCAATAAAAACATATAATTTACTATTAAAATTGATAATTATTTTTGCGAATATCACCCATTTAATCATATATATGTAAAAAAATCAATTTTTTTACCAAATTGGTGAATATGTTTTTCAAAAATGTCCAAAAAATAGTCCATTTGTGAAATTTCGCCCACAAAATTTTCCCTAACCATGGCAAGATAACACAAGCGCTTCTAAGGGTTAGGTGACGAAACTTAGGAAACATTGACTTAGGAGGATGCGACACTTATATAAAACATACAAATAACAAGTTAAACAATGTGACGACACTAAGGAGCTTGAAATGACAGTTCATGTAGGCTCCAAAATTGACTGAGGAAAATTTTTTGGAGGGTCATTGTCGCAATGACAACACATAAAGCCAAAGTTAATTATTTGTTTTGTTGTATGAAGACTAAACACATTTTATTACATGAATAAAAAAATTTGTTTTTGTTTGTTTCCATTTTGCAACATGTCTATGTTGAAATCATTGACAATCAAAATTGGATTTTTTCATTTGCATTCGTCAATATGCCATTAACAAAATCAATGATATCTTGAATTGATGCTTTTGATGTAATGTAGACATTTTCAATTGTCAAGACAATTCCATGACAACATAAACTAGAAATCGTCACCTCAATGTGAATTGTTTTATAATTATATGGTTTTTCAACTAACAAGTTTTTTTGTAATATGTCATAACACCATGCAAGTGGAACAAAGAAATATAGTCATAGTCATTTGCAAATGTTCTATTTGTTGGACTTACATTTGTTTTTTTTTCTTGGAAATATATTATATCAACACTCATTAAATCATAATAATTGTTGGTATCCTCCAAATGCAGTTTCATACTACGTGTGTTCAATGTGCATATAGTCAAGCACTCATGTCTTTGTACTCTATGCAAATTGTGTTTAAGTTGATAACAAGCATGTTCTAAAAATCTATTTATTTCAATAACAACATTTTGAGAAGGTTGTTTGTTGCAATTTGTTGATTAAGTAAAGATATTTAATGTCTTTGACAGAAGGAAAGTGATGTATAAAAAAATCCATGTTGTTTGACTCCTTTTGGATCAAATACCAATTTGTCAATTGCCAGTGCTTGTGATCAGTGGATTGTTAGAGCACATGCCAATTGAACAGGAAATTGCTTCGAACTAAAATAATTTCTATTGTTTGATTCAATGTGTCTATATATTATGATAATTGGTGTCTAAGTAAGAGGTATGTATTGGTGTCCAAGTAAGAGGTACTCTCCACCCAACCATAAACAAGCTGCAACCAAGTCTGTCTTGCACCTATCACCTTTGAGCCAATTTACAATGCTTGAGGTGGAGTGCTTTTGGGAGAGAATCCAAATAGTTTTTCAGCTGAAACATGATGTCACAAGGTCACACAACTTTCATCCACTAGCTACACAACTTCCTACTCAGACTTATAGACTTTACACACAAAACTAACATCCATGCCAGGATACCACATACAAAGAACTCTTACCTCACCTTTAGGAGAAGAGATTCCATGTTAAATTAAGTTTCATTAGTGGATAAACTACTGATGGGTGGAAGAAATCACCTCTCAAGGTGGCTCATCAGTGAGACAAACACCAGAGCTTCAAACCCCAAGGAAACTCCTAGTGGTTCATAAGCCTCACACACACTTGAGTGATTCTTTGTAATGCAATAGGCTCTTTAATCCCAAGCTTCTAATGGGTTCTTCAACCCTCAGGCAAGATTCCTCTGTTTGTAATATTTCACTATGCAAGCCTCTCTCAGAGGATTCCTTAGCTAGTGTTATTTTCCTAGAATATGTTTCCAAAAATTAGCCTCCCTTCCTCTACTCTTCTTTTGCTTTGCACTCTCCCTTCTTTTTTGTCTGCCACTACACGCTCCTAACGAGCTCATTTTATCTACACATGCCTTTTAAATGTAACACTTTAAAATGTTTCATGTTGTATTGCAACATTAAAAAATAAATAAAAGAGAATTAATTAACCTTTATTTTCAAAATTTAATTTCCATTAATATAAATATATGGTAATATTTTATAAACCTAAAATAAGATATGCCTATGTCTATGATATAATAATATGTCCCACAAACAAATTGTGTTGCATTGTTACATTTAAGAATTAAAGAGGATTACCTCACAATATGATATTCAAGAAGGATTAAAAAAGGATTGTATCGTATTTTCATATCACAAACAAAATACTTTAAGTTTAAGTTTGATTTTTATGTTGCAATATGACGTTAAAAAAAAATTCGAAAGAGTTAGTTAGCATACACATTAGTTAACATATGTTTATGAAAGTTTTCTACGGTTAATATAAATATATGGTAATATTTTTTTAAATATGTAATAAAATATGAAAATTTATATGTTAACATACAATGTCATCTGTTGTTTTGTTTTTTTGTTTTTTGTTTTGTTTTTTTGTTTTTTTGTTTTTTCAGGTTAGGTTGAACTTATGTTAGGTTTAACCACAATGTTGGATGGAAAAATGATCTACTTTATTGTATGATGTTGTTATTATGATGGTGTAAAGCTCGATCAAGCTTGGACACTCTATAGGATAATTTTTATCCCCCACAACAAACTTCCACCCTTGACCCCTCTACATGAAATTTGAATTTATGACCTAATAGAGATTGACCTCACATAAACCAACCAGTCTACACCTCATGAGTTTAAATGTCATCTTGTTATGTTTAAAAAATAAACAGAAATTAATAAGTAAATATTAATATGACATTTGCTATAAATAATATGGTCAATAGGTATCCGTGATTTATATATATTAACATGTCTCACTTAATAATAATATGAACATTCTTAAATATTCTTATTTTATTAATTTGATCCTATAATTATGTGTAAGTTAATAATTCATATTTTTGATGGAGTGATTAATACAGTCTCATTGGTGGTAGAGGGTTGAATAGTCATTTCCATGGGAAATAACTAAGCCCAACCTGCTAGCCCCCCTAGAGGGTTTAATTACTCTTCCTTATCCAATAATCACATAAAGTCACATGTATCTACACCACCCCGTTACAATAGTAGATTGAACCTCCAGAGAATTCAATGGGTGGGGGGGGGGGGGGGTTGTGGTGGCTTAGGTCTTCTGATGCTCCTGTCATTTTGTCTCACACATAATTTTTTTCCTTCTCCACAATAGAATTTCTTTATGACCACTTCTCTTTGCAACCCTCCTTGTTAACTTCCTTTGTTGTTTCCCGCCCCTCTCTCCATAGTTCATTGTATGGAGTTCTCACTCTTTGTATAAAGCTTTTAAATTACTCACATGTATAGGTGGTTTAAAGGTTTTCTCTTGGCGATGTTCTCTTCAGCCTTCATATATTTCACACTTCAACCTTGTATGTTGCTTTCTTCCTTTTGTTGCCATGACAAGTCAATGAGCTCACTACTATAAATGAGGAGGGGGATGTGGTATTATGGGTGGTGCACATGTTTAATGCATGGTTGAGTCACTTTCTCAACTTTATCATAACCAGACCCCTCCCAAGGTGTAGAGTGAGCTCAACATTATGGAGGATGATGTTAGGCAAGAGGGACAAATTCTCACAGACACAAAATTAATGGAAGAACTTGTAGCTCATATACCAGACACTAGGAACACGAGAGGAAGGTAAAACTAATACCTCTATATGATAAACCTGTATTAGTAGTTGAATACACTCTCAAACCACCCCTAATTGAGGTGGAAGCCTCACTTTCCTCTTGTTTTTGTTGTAGTGTTTTTTTTTGTGTTTTTTCATGATTTGTAGGACTATGTTTGGTAGTCTATTTTTGTTGCACAATGAATTTCTTCGTTAAGGGACAACTCTTAAACACTATGGTTTGTTAAGTTTCCTTTCAACACTAAAATCGTATCTTGTTGGTAACCAATTATTTTGTCACTAGTTTGGTTTCTCGTGTGGTAGACCAGTGATAAACAACCACTATTTACATTTGTAAATTTTGTGAAATATCAATGAATGTTAAGCTCGCTCCATTTATTACTGATCTTGGATTTTTTTATTCTCTTCTAAACATCTAAAACTTAAATATGGGTGTTTGAAATAATCAAGTGAACCTTGTAAACACATTTAACACATCATATTTGATGTTTATTCTGAAATCTATATCAACAAAAAAATGTAAACCTAAACACTAAAAATATACTCCAATAAAATTTTTAATTATATCTTTCTTCATTTGTTGTTTATTTTAAAATCTATATCAAGGTACGTTAAGTGAGTTTTATAGTTACTTATTTTAGAGGGGCCATCCAATAAGTAAAATGAACGGATAACTTCAGCTTACTTCTCCTAATAAATAACCTTCTTTTGATGTTTTCTTATTTGTCAATGTTAAAATTAATTTTAAATCATAATGAGATTTTCGACATTATTTTTATCGAAATACCTAGGACAAAATCAACAAAAGTATAATTTTGAAAATCATTTGTCCCACATTGTACTTTCAAACATTTTAATAGATCCAAAACCTTCATTTTATTTTAAATATACAATTTTTGTCATTATTAAAATTGCAATTTTACATTACAATGAGATTTCCACATGATTTTGTGATAGCAAGATTAATTTTTAGATATTTTTGCATTTTTTTTAGTATTTCAAAAATCTTGTAAGGTTTTTTAGATTTGTTAATTTCAATTGTGTAATCTAGAGTTTTAGAAAGCTTTTCAAGGTGTTGAATCCACACACATATATACTCAAATTTTGATGAATCTATTGATACATTGAATATATTTTAAATAAATAAAATTCAAGATATGTATTCTCAAATTCAGCAATAAAAAATAAAAGAAGAGGAGGAAAGAAATAAAGAAGAAGAGTAAGTGTGGTAGTTGGATTATTATCACCCAAAAAATGATCACCTTACCATTTCTTACTTGGTGGATCGAAATACATCATGTAGGAATAATTTTACCATGGTAAAACTACTTTCACCATAGGAAATAATTTAGTATACCATCTTTCTTTTCTCATTAAAATTCAAAAACGCCATAAGAATAATTGAATAATCATTATTTATTTAATTTTCTCTAAAAATAATTGTTTGATAATGATTTCTTAAATACTTCTGACTTAATCAGCTTCGAATAATTAGATAAATCACTATTTATTTATTATTCTTTATTTATTCCACATTTTCCTTGAGTTAAATATTAAACCATTATCTGATAATTATAAGTGATTAGTAAATCATTTTATTTTGTTAATTATTTCAACCACTTTCTAAATAAAGATATTTGACCATTTTGAATATCTTTTCCCTCTCCAAAAAATATAATAATGTATTCGCAAGAGTTAGATTTTGATTTGGTCAATAATATTTAATTATTTTCCAATTCCTAATTTAGCTCAATATTTTTTTATTAATAAGAGGGTTTTCCATTCATTCTTCACCTTGATCATTCTGATTGTCACCACTATCGTCTCATCACATTTGAGCTCCAACTTGAGTTCAAGCTATTTTTTATTTTTTCCCATTGCAAGATGAGAGAGAAACATATTGCTGAAGCACAAGGACATCAAAAGGCCCCATCCCAAGGAGGGGGGGTCTATAGAACCAAGTTTATAAGTTCTTCTCACCAGGTGTATCGTTTTTATTATTAAAATTTTCTTATTCTTATGATCCATTGGGTTGTTACACTTTTATCTTTGTTGTTATCTGTTTCTGGTTGCATATGATCTTTTGTTGCAGGGTTTTTCTTCTTTTTTCATTGCAGATATGAAGCATAGAAACCCATATTTTGTTGTTAGGGTCACTTGTCACCAATGAATTAAGTGAAAATTTTTGGTACATGTCTCTGATTATTGGTGGAATATCTAATGTAGATGCTCTTGCAGTGGACTAACGAATGCAAATGGGTGAGAATGACCCAAGATACCAAGGCTAGATTCCTGGAGAAGTGACTTGCACCATCGACATAACTGATATATGGTGTGGATGATGGATCCATAGGAAAGGCACAAAAAGACAATGAATGATATGATGGGAGATGCAACCTACCTAAATGAAAAAAAGAAAAAAGAACTCATATTTCAATGAGAAATGCTATAGGTAAAAATTCTTTGGGTAGAGTGCTTTGCAAGGGTTAGGAAGAATTTGTCCTTCTAGACCCTCTAAAAGGTATGCCCCCTTTCCAAAACATTTACGAATGATATAAGGACTATGCCATAATGGTTCAAATTTTCCATGCCCTAGGACATCATGAGCTTGGTCATAGAAAAGAATAAGGTCACCTTCATTAAAGGTATGATGGTTGACTTTACAGTCATACTGAGCTTTGTTGTGCTTTCTGACCACTTTAATGGTTTTCAAGGAAACATGACGGTCTTCATTGGCATGCTCAAGCAGGATGAGTCTTTGTTCTAAAGGTTGCGTGTCTGGGAAGAGTTAGACAACAAGGTGGAGGGAGGGCATTTTACACTCGATTGGTAAGATTGCCTCCTATAAAAAAAAAGGTGGAAATGAGTGAAACCAGTGGCAATTTTGACAGAAGTTCTATAGGCCCACAATGCAAGAAAGAACATAAGATGCTAGTTGGTCATGTGATTATTCACTGTCCACTGAAGCATAGTTTTAAGGATTTTATTGATGACTTCAACTTTTCCATTTCCTTGGGGGTAATAAGACGATGAATATTGGTGTTCAAAACCCAACAATGAAGATAACTCATGCCATATCTCATCTTCAAAGTGTCGACTATGGTTGGAAACCAATTGTTTCAGAACCCTGAATCGAGCGATAACATGGTTACAAAAAAATAGGGTTGCAGTAGTTGTGGTATTATTGAACATGGACACGGCTTCAACACATTTGGTGAAATAGTCGATGACCATGATAATATACTTATGGTTATTAACAGATGGGGGTTGACACTCCATAAAGTCAATCGCCCATTTACATAAAGGACCAGTTTTGATGACAAGATGGAGGGGAGTGGGTGGAGCTCGAGCCTTAGGGGCTTATAATCGACAACTGGGACAATGTTTGACTGCCTCAACGTGATCGCTAAAGAGAGAAGGCCAAAAGTATTTAGAACACATGATTTTATGGGTAGTGGCCATTTCAGAGAGATGACCACCACAAGCGCCACCGTTACAAGCATTAAGAACTTGCTAAAATTTAGCATGGGTGAGATAACAACGAATAGTAGTGTTGACACCGCGATGGTAAAATTCATCATCGATGAGGAGATAATGAGGGCCCGACTTGATGTCAAATACGTCGTCGATCATCATGATTAGGATGGGGGGGTGAATTTATGGGTTCGTAAATAGGTGAGGATGTCGCCATACTAAGGATCATACAAGGTTATAGTGAACACGTGTTCATTTAGAAGGTCATCATTTATCGACGGATCCAACACACCAGTAGGAAACTCAGAAATGAATTCAACAAGGGCTAAGCCTTCCTTAATCTTAGGAATGAAAGATACCAAATCAAATTCTTGGAGACTAATGATCTAGTGGGCATACTTCCCATTGATGATTCGCCGAATCAATAGGAAGACCATGAGGTTGTAATTATTCACAACCTTGGTGGTACAGTAAGGATATACTGACACAATTTCTTGACAGAGAACACAACGACCAACACCAACTCTTCTTCATGGGAATAGGACATAGGGAACTGTTAGTGTTCTTACTGACATAGTAGATGACATGCTCATTTCCAGATCCATCTTCATGTATTAAGACCCCAACAATCAAATAGTTGGAAGTTGAGATATACATGATGAAATCCCTCTTGAAGTTAGGTGGGTTGATCAAGGGAGCAGAAGTGACAGCTCATTTAAGGGTGTCAAAACACTATTGAGCTTGATCATCACACTTGGAATATGGATAGGCCTTTTCTTTTGGTGGAAGAGAATGGCATCAGGCCATGTGTTGATATGGTGTTCAAAAATTGTGGGATCAAATCTGAGCATCTCAAAACAGGGGTAGTTGAAAACATCACATAATTCTTTGAATAACTTAGTGTAAGCCTCAATTTCTTCCGGGGTGCATTATGCCCCCAAGATGATATTTTCTTCAAGCCCTGGTTTATTTGAAATGTTAATTTTGATGGTAGGGGATATGTTAGCCATATTTCCTTCTTCTAAAGAATCTGGTGCAGGAATGGGCTTTTTGAACCATTCAACCTCACCATGGACGAAGTCTTTGGAATCCACAACATATTGATTATGGGTTCATTGCAAAAGGAAGTATGCACAATGGTGCATATCATACTAAGGATAATTAGGGGTGGTCATGGCTTCCTATATGTCTTCATCAAAATGAAATATGGAAGGGTGGGAGGAAGAAGGACCACATGATGATGAAGAACTACCTGAGGCATCTTCATGAGAGACAAGGTTCACATGCGCATCATTAGAATGGTTTGGGGGATGACTAGTAGATGTGACATCTACCAATGTTGAGACCGAATTTCCCTCCGAAGTAAGTTTGAATTAAGCACAATAGGAAACTCCTAAAGATTATGAATACATCGATCCCATGGATGAAAACATGTAGAGAATAGGGGCTAAACTAGCTATCATCTCGACATCAAGAGCATGGATCACGATGATGGGTTAAGAGACCTTCTTTCCTAGCGATTGATTGGGACCAAGACCCACAGGTAGAGGGGAAGTGGAACCATTATAAATGACATATAGCTTGGAAATCACTTGAACTGTATCACAAAAGTCTTCGAGGCAAGGATAGTGGTGGGAATAATGTACATACTTATCACACAAAGCACAAGGGTGATCCGTGTGCAAGGTTTTATTTTTCTTGGCGAACTCAGTTAAGGTGACATGGACCTTAGGAATGTTAGAGTCAGAAAAATTATCAGAGACAAAATTCTTAATATGATGGAGCTTAAGACAATTATTGGTGGCATGCCCAACAAAATCACATAAACCACATGAAGGAGAAAGCTTTGGAGGTTTAGGAAGAGTGGGAGTTACTTGGGGTACCTTGTCTTTATTTCCCTCTTTTTTGGCTTTTCCCCCTTCAGTAGATGCTTTTGGACTATGAGTGGCTTCCTGCAGAGGTTGATTTGGAACTAAAGCAAAGGAAGGGGAGGGAACAACGGGTTGAACCAAAGTTAAAGTTGTATAAGGTTTGAATTGACCGAGAGGAGTGTTTACAGGAGGATTAATGTACCAGACTGGGATCCCCAAGGTGATGTGGAACTAAAGAAAAGGAAGGGGAGGGAACAACGGGTTGAACCAAAGTTAAAGTTGTATAAGGTTTGAGTTGACCAGGAGGAGTGTTTGCAGGAGGATTAATGTACCAGATTGGGATCCTCAAGGTGGTGTTAGGAAGACTCAATGTAGCCATAATAGGGGTAGAAAATATACTTGGTGGTGGGAATAAGAAAGATATATGACCAAAGGGGTAATGACCTGGAGGAAATGCTCCTAGATGTGAAGGACCTAGGGGAATAGTTCCTGGTTGGAAAGGACCGAGAGATATACCAACAGGAGGAAACTGACCTGGAGGAACTATTCCTGAAGGACAAGTTGAGTCTCGAGCAAGAGGTTACAGAGGTGCTGGTTCCTAAGAAAGCTTACCAAACCTCTTGGTTGTAGCCCGTGATGCTTGAAGCATGAAAAGACTTGAAGAGTTAGGCTCAAAAGGAGTAGGTTGTGGGCCAAAGTAGGCCCTAAGAAGTGTGGAATCTTTATAGACCTTAGGGGAAACATCGGTTAGGGAAGGGGTGGTCGAATTTACCGTAATTGATGAAATTGTGGTTCGAGGAGAGGTCTGAGACTAAGGGTCATATTAAGTCATCTAATCGATAGTGATGATATTTCCATTGTGAGGAAATAAAATCTTGCTAAAGACAACATATGTGACAATATACATGGAATAGGTGTAACTTCAAGCCAACAAAATGTCATAATCTAAAGGGGCATCAATGCCTTCAATGTTGGTTAAGACCATCTTCCTAGCAATAATCATGGGGAAGTTGCTATATAAATCGAGGGGCTACGAGGGGTGATCATCCAAAGCACGAAGAGTGATAGTGAACGGTGACAAGTTAGGGGAACCAAGTTCCTTCCAAACAATAGAGGCCATCACACAGGTGGATGTGCCTTTGTCTATGATACATCATTGTATAGTGGCATTTTTTATGGAGAGTGGTATTTGAAAAGAAACAGATGAAGGAAGGGGGGAATTATCTTCTTTATCACCATCAAAGACAATCATACGATTGTCAAAGAGATCCACAATGCCCAAATAATATAGTAGAGATTCTCATTGGGATGGAATGTCTGGAGGAATTCTAGCGTCGACATGGAAGCAGGGGAGTGCTCCAAGTCATATACTATGTTGTAGGTATGAGAGGCTTTAGAAGAAGCAACATTTTTACATAATGAACCTTTGGGGATCTTGGGGTGGATCTTGACCTTAGGTTGAGGGATCTATAAGGTACCATTTGATGATGATAGGGGCTCAATTGATACTTTGGGTAGTGAATCAGTCGGTGACTTCGTAGGAGGTTTGTCATATTGGCACAACTGAGTCTCGAGTTTGACTTGTTCAATGTTGACTTCTTTGAAATTCATCATGAGGATCTGGTAATTGTTCTGGCCAAATTTTGAAGGTTGAGTAGTTGCAGTATTCTGTGTGGGTTGGGAAACCACATATCCTTGATGAGGAAATGGATTAGTAAGCACTTCCGGTTGTGATGAAGCAAGAGGGGGAGGAGGTGGAGCAATGGGTTGAGGTCCTCTAGAAGAAACTGCTTGAGATTCCCATACTTGACGCATCTAAGGTAAAAGGGGAAATTCATGAGTATAATGGAAAAAAACTCCACAACATGAAAAAGGTTTATTGTTTCTAAGAGCCTTGTTCTGCTTGGGTTTTCCGCCTTGTTTTTGGGTTGCGGGATTAGGCTGATCACCCTTATGGGAATTAACTTGTCAACCTTGATTTCCCTAGTTACCTTGAGGTTATTGATTCTAGTTACCTTTACCTTTATTCCTTCTCTTGGGGTTAGGGGGATTGGTAGTACTCTGCTGAGCATACAATTGGTTTTATGGAGGTGGATTTTGTTGTGGAAGAGGAAGAGAAGGCATGGTAGGTTGAGGCGTTTGTGTCCATGGGGCTAGAGCGCTAGATGATGCATAAGGATAGTAAGGATTTGAAACAACATTTGGATAACCAGGTTGAGAAACAATTGACCCTAGCATCGACTAATGTAAATGGGGATATGCATATGACATGCTTGTACCTTGGTAAGAGTTGACACATGAAGGATCAAGAGGGTAATATGTGTAAGTGGAACTTGTCCCCCCTTGGCATTGGCCATAACTCATGGGAGGTTGAGGATATGGTGATGGTTGAGGGCGGGAAAGAGATCCAAGGATATCATTATCGGCATGAGATGCCCTAATGCATTAGAAACACTGGGCCGAGGCAAATCGAGGAGGACAATATAAACATAACATGACTAGGCATATACGAGATCATATTTTAAGGCTTTTTGGAGAGCTTCTTCCTCAATCTAAGGGAAGTGAGAGGTTACATCTTTACCTATGTGGGCCAAAAGAGTTCTTAGAAACCAATACATATATACACAGTCTTCAAACTCATGGGCTCTACACATGCTCCTCATTTTACGCCATTCTTGAACATGGTTAGAAAGGTGGGTGGTAGAATTTTGACAAAAAGAGGTCAAGGGTTTGACACTTGTATTGTATCAGAGAGGTATTTGGAAATAGGAAAGAAAATATTTTGCGAGAGTCACGAAGGCGGATTGGGAGGCATGCGGTTGGTCCACATACCATTTGGCAACAACTCCAGTTAGGGTGCATTGGAAGTTACGAAGATGAATGGAGTCTTCGGTAATGGAATTTGATGAACACCACATGTGAAAAGAATGAACATGATTTTTGGGGTCTTCTCTAGGATTACCTTCAAACTTGGGAATGTTGGAAGGAAGTTTGGTAGGCATAGGAGGCCAATTTGGGTTATGGAGAAGAGGATTGTTGCTGACCTGGTTGAAATTAGGGAGGATCAAACTAGCCATATAAGGAAGGAAGGGAGGATTAGTGGCCACACTGGTAGAGGTTTCATCAGTAGGGTTACCTTGGTTACCACCACCCACATTGGTGCCTGACATGGTGGCGATACGGGGATGTGAAAATGCAGAATCAAAGGAAGAACTGGTAGAATAAGAAGAACTAGAGTCAATATGGAGATTCAATGGAAGACTATGACAATGAGTTCGAACTCGATGAGAAGGAGTAATATGTCCTAAAGGAAACTGGGGGAAAGGCCACAAAGTCTTCGCAACAGATGCCTAGGGGGCACAATGGTGTCAAGAAAAACACTACTCATAGATTAAAGGGTGATAATAGGAGAAAAGAGTAACAGACAATAAGAAACACCTAGTATAGTGGTGTCAAATGTAAACTAACTATAATGATATGTTACAGTAATTCAAGAAAAAACAACCTATCAAAGAAAAAATGACCTCTATCCTAAAGGTGATATAAATCCTCAAACAAGTCCTAGTTCTACTGTTTCAAATGGCCTTCCAGGAGACTTCTTACTTGATGGAATTTGATCCCCACAAGCAGAGTTGTCTAGAGAAAGGTGGGGTAGAGGACCAACTGCTTGCCCACATCCAGTCCTATAGGGTGCTTTTCTAAGATTGGCCACTAAGGTTACCTTCATCCCACAAGGGTGGTCGATTCTGTTGGGTTGTGCTATATTCTTTCCACGACTAGCTCCCCTAGTTAACCGGGGGGTTAGAAGGGGGTGAAGCCCCCCCTTCGTAGTGCTGATCGGGGGGTGGGGCAGGGTTTGAGTGGGGGGGTAGCCGCTTATGGGTCCGGGCAGCGCCTGGGGAATTTTTTTTTGGACCCTATATTAGGTGGGCAGACCTACCTATGGTTTTGTGCATGGTTTTTGCACATGGTTTTTGGCGCGATGGTTTTCGGTCCATGATATTGGATGCTTCGACATGTATAAATATGTATTGTAACATTGAAAGGAATATATGAAAAATCAAGCTGGTAGTCCTGGTTTTGGGATCCAGGGGAAAATCTCTGTGTATATGTGTTTTATGTGTTATGCTCTCCCAACCCTTGGTAGAATTCGTATGCAGGTAATTTCTGTATGGGGTTGAAACCTACAGATTCTTGAGCTTCTTGGTGATCAACCATGATACAGAATTCCCTACCACGGGTTGGGTAGCCCTGAGGAGAAATACTCGCACCATGATCTAGCCTAATCCCCTTTGAATCAAGTTTCTTAAACACTCATACTTTGTACTGTGGGATGGTGAAGGATTTTAAGCTCCCTAATATGTCAACTTTCCATGTCTCAATGTAAGAAATCAATGGGTATTCTTGGAAGGCTATCCCATTGATCCTACACCTAACTACAAAGATTATTTTGGCCCTAGTTCCCAAATAGGCTTAATCTATGTGAGTCAAATTATTAAGGTGTAGTGTTTCAAGTCTTGGCTTGGCGGTGTTGACTAAGCTCATGTTCGCTTAGGGTGTGTGTGTGTGACAAATGTGTTTAGTGGATGAGTTAATTGAGCATGTTTTGATGATGCCAATGCTACTAAAAATAAAGTGCATAAATTGTAAATAATATTGAAAATGAATAGTAAATAAACAACAAATTGAAGCACACAACCCCCCACCCAAGAAGGAAATCAAGCAACAAAAGAAAAAGGGGAAAACAAGAAATTCAAGGACACACAAAATGGCCAAAAGATCTAATGTCTAAGGGTTTGGGATATAAAGGCAACAATTTGCTGAAAATGGTGTAGAAAACTACCAAACAATAAGGGTGAAAATGTTGGAAAATGACAGGCAATAGGCTCCAAAAAACAAGGATGCACAAGGGGATCCTATAGAGGCAAGCCCATACTATATTCTAAAGGGAATAAACTGGTGTAAGAATATGTCTAAAGGGACTGTAATAATTTTCCAAAAGGTATCAAAAACAATGGCTGAAACTACTGCACACTAGACTCTTCGACTCAACAATTCTCTTCCTAAATGGTGGAGGAGTACTCTAAACCCTAGGGGGATTTTTCCTTCCTTGATGAGAAACTACTAAATAGATCAAGGCTTTGTGGTGACTCAAGAAAGAACATAAAGCCTTCTAGGCACACAACATAAATCTCAGAAAAACTGTTAAAATATGATTTTATAATTATTATTATTATTAATTAATTTAATAAATTATAATTATTATATTATATATATTTATATATATATATATTATATATATATATATTTTAATTTTAATTATAAATTATTTTCTTTTCTAAAAAAATTATAGTGCAAAAATCAACCTGAAAAGCGCGTTGGTCATAGATTTGGGTAGAAAAGTGTGTTGGGAGCAGTTAATGGGCCAAAAGTTTCACTCTATTATTGCTTCTCTCGCTTGGTGATTGGAATCTGGATTAGGGACAAAAATTTGCTCAAAATTAAAAGTGCTCAGAATAGCTCAAAAACGGAACGAATGTGTCCGTCTCAACGATACAATCCCAACACAACTCATTTCACTCAAAACAGAGCTCGTATGAGAAAGATAGAGACTTCTGTCCGCTTTTTCAAACAAGTAAAATTTTGGGTACATGGTCAACTGGGATGCTGACTAGGCATCCGTACATTCCAGTCAGCAAAAATAATATTCCAAGGAATATTCCTCAAAGTATTGATGGAATATTCTAACAGGTGGCTCAATCGGATTGTGACAAGTGTTGGCATGTTATTGGTTAACAAAATTTGAGGTGGACCAATGAGAGGCTGACACTTGGCGAGCGTGGAGGCCTTGACGTACCCTCTCAAGGGTTGAGTAAAATTTTATTTGGGAGGCCAATGGAATTAAACCCTTGACCTCGGCCACATAGGCCCCATGCCTTACCGCTATGCTGCAACCATGTCACTTAACAAACATGGGGCGCATCTTGTATTTCAAGAGATAATACGTGGTGGTTGGGGAAAGAGATGGCCAACCCCCTCCACATATGACCTTACACTGTAACCGGAGGCCAACGTTTACACTAACCTCATGAATTAACGCGCTAAGTGGGATTAATGCTAATCAAACCATTCTTATCTCCTAATTAATTGTGGATTTAGTTGGAGATGGTTTTAGCAGGCCTGATAAATCGAGCGTTGCTCCAATTCTTGCGGGGTTAAATAGAGTTTCTCTAGATTTGGTGGAGTTTTCCTAGGGAAAACTGAAGAGACCATAACTTCTGCAAATTTCGACCAATTTTGGCTCAAAAAGAGTCATTTCTAGATGATTTGGATGCTCTGAACACAATGGAAAATGTATCAGAGGCAGAAAGACACTTCTATGTGTGATTTTTCTACATTGAAGTTTAAGGAAGCTTAGGGCCACCAGGAGAGGAGGTCAAGCCTAGATCAACTAAAGTCCAATTACAAAGCTTGGATAGTCATTTTTTGGTTTTTGGGTCTTTTGATTCCAATGGAGCAGGTTGCAAAGCCATTGGAGCATTGTAGGTGTATGTAATTAGAGAATTGACCATTAATCCAAAAAGGGCCTAGCTATTGAAGTAGGTCCAAGGAGATGTAGCCCGGGAGGGGTGAACTCCTTTATCAACTTTTTGTTATGAGTTGTTGTGTTTTACTTCTCTGTAATTTACTTACTATATATGTGTTTTAAACAAATAATTAACCTCATCAATTGCTCATAAAAGAGACTTAACACTTGACACAAAATTCCTCACATTTTGGTTAATTTGAGATGCTCCTAAACACATATTTTTTAATACTGATGAGGGAGCTTGCATAGCATTAAAAATTTCACCCAACATTAAGATCAAGTTGGTATAAGAGCACTGTTAGCTCATTTTAACCCTGAGATGGTTTGCCAAGGTTAGCTAGAAAATTAGCTATTGGTTTTGTATTTGTGCAAGGAGAATTTAACTGTGTGCAGTTTTATGTGTGTAAGCTGAAGAAGGGAGATGGTCTAAGATGCTTCTTTGTTGAGAAATTTTTTTAAGCTTTTTGATGCATTACAAGTGTGATGGTAGCTTCAACAAGTGATGTTTCTAATCCTTCTTCCTTAGCAAGAATCTTTGATTTAAATATGTTCCAAGAGATTATCATCATGAGAGATACGGTGTAAGATATGAATGAAGATAGGAAGGAGAATGCTATATTTCAAGAGGATTTGATGGCCATGAAGGAGGAGAAGCAAGAGCTTCTTGAAAATATACATGAGATGGAGATTCAACTCCATGATGCCAACGAAACCCTAGCCAAGTATGTGGATGAAAATGAGGTATGCAATTCAAGTTTATCTTCAATTTCCTCTCAAAATAAATATTTTGGTGCTTTTGAAAGACACACTAGAGGAATAGGGTCCAAATGATTGATGAAGATGTGTTATGAAGGTAAAGGGTTAGGCAAAAATGCACAAGGCATAGTTGAGCCAATTGTTGTTGAGAAAAGGCCTAGGTATTTGAGTCTTGGTTATGGACAACATAATGGAGAATTTTACAAAGCTAAGGAGGAACATGAAGGTGTTCCAATAAGGACTTTCATTACATGTTAATTACCTCAAGCTTGTGAAGTTTGTGTTCATGAGGAATGAAAAAGTTTTATACCCACTTTGCTAGAAGATGCTCATGAGCATGCAACTAGTGGAAATGGAAAACAAGAGGATGTTGAAAGATCTAAGTTCATTGAAATCATTGTTGGTATTCCGAAGAGAGCCACTACCTCATCAAATTCACCTCTTCAAGAAGGCAAAAAAGGTGAATGTGCAAGGTATAAATCTACCTTTAATCAAGTTTCTTTTTATTATGATAAACATGGTAAATCTTCTCATAAGATTTGGAGAAAAATTACATGTTCATTTTGCAGTTTGAATAACCATACTGTTTTGAGGTGTTGGAAGAGGATAGCCATACACAGGAAACTTTCAAAGCAAAAGAGATAGAAAGCCAAAGGTCCATTGGATAATGAAACCATGTTGAAAATAAGATGCAACTATTTTTCCCTCATTGCCATAACTAGGGTCACCTTGTAGACAAGTGTTGGACTTTTCATCCAACAAGTCATCCATGACATTTGAAGAAGGTGGAGAGAGATTTTGGCAAGAATGGAAAAGAGGATTCCATAATTGATGTGGGTTAGGACGATACACATGATGAAGTGCAATTGAAAGAAGCACCATTGAAATGGTTTAGAAAGAGATGGTTAGATTTCTTAACCAATTAAGGCTTTGCATTTCTTTTGATAATTGATGCAAATCTTGTCTTATTGATGCATTTCCTTGTTATTTGGATGCATTTCTTTTGTCCTGAAAGTATGCTGCATATTGCATGAAGCAAGATGTTGGAAAAGTAGAGTTATGTTGACTCACTTAGATGCAACAAAGATGGAAATTTGCAACTACAAATTTTCATGCATGTTTCATTCTTGAACTTGCACATTTACGCCAGGAAGGTGTTTGAAAGTGGAGTATGTTGACTCACTTTATTGCAAAAAATTTGGTCATTTCAGCTCTTTAAGTACTCGTAAATACCAATGGGATTCTCGTACTTGTGAGAGAGTTGAGAATTGTTATACATGCATGAGAGTTTGTGTGTGTGAATAGTGGAATTTTTCATAGTTTCATTGTGCTTGAACATGCATGAGTGATTGACTTGTGTTGGTTAATTGCTTTGTTAACATGTATGTTGTCAACTTGAGAATGTTGATCATTTACAAATGCATGAGTGTCGTCTTGTATTTTCGTTTGATTGTTACATGTTTGTTATATCGACTTGGAAGAGTTTATTTTGCCACTAAAGATGAAAGGGAGATGTGACAAATTATTTCATGAGAATGTGGAATTCTTGTTGTAAATTGTCAAGTTATTGTACAAGCTTTTTCTTGACTTGAAAGTCATTTGTTTGAAGAAGCATGTTTTGTCGACTTGTGTTTAGTCGATGGTTTATACACCAAGATGTAAGAGTACATGGCATTGTTCACATGGTGTGACATTTGTTGCTTTGAAGAAGCAAAAGGAAGAGGTCGTCAAGTTATATTCTTGCATGAGTGTTTTTCAAGGTTAATGGTCTTTTTGAAAGGTCCACGCTTGAGCAAGAGACTCATGATTAGCCTTCATTACCAAATCATGACATGAGAAACATGTTAATATTGGAGGATGATGGAATCAAGAAGCGAAAGTGGACAAAAATGCCAAAAACAATTGCAGCCATTGTAGACCATTTGAAGTGTTGATGCCAAGAAGCGAAAGAGATGGTGAATGCATTCTTCCAAATGTGGAATTTGGAACCATGGAGGTAAAAGAATGGTCATTTATTTTCTTGTTATTACTGGTGTTGGAACTCATTGCTGTAGTTTACTCAGATGAGCTTAACTTGGAAAAGTGGTTTCCAAGGAGAAGCTTGCAGCGAATGCATGTGTTGCAAAGGAGGAACATGATTCTCAGTGGGAAGGCCATCAGTCAGATTTCCAAGCATCAAGGGATCGATTTGGTACAATAGGGTGTTTAATCAACAAGCATCCAACAAGTGTTGGATTAGGTCAGCAGCAAAAGGAGAACATTGGTTGAAGTACCAAGCCATTTGCAAGGCAAGGCATGTCAGTGAACCCAAGTGGCTGTCATGGAGATTTTTCCAAGTAGATTCAAGTGATAAACTTGGGAAGGAGAAGAGTATTAAGCTCTCACCAGATAACCAAATTTTGTGGGTCCAAAATCCTGTCAGTGGGAAGGAGTGATTGGAATCTGGATTAGGGGCAAATTTTTTCTCAAAAATCAAAGTGCTCAGAATCACTAAAAAAATGAACGATCACGCCCATCTAGACGATACGATCCGAACGCAACTTGTTTCACTCAAAATGGAGCTCGTATGAGAAAGATAGAGAGTTTTGTCCGCTTTGTCAAACATGGAAAATTTTGGGTACTGGGGTGACTGGGATGCTAACTAAGCATCCATATAGCCCAGTCAGCAAAAAGAATATTCCAATGAATATTCCTCAAAATATTCCTAGAATATTTCGACAAGTGGCTCAATTAGATTGTGACAAGTGTCAGCATGTTATTGGTCAACGACATTTGAGATGAAACAATGAGAGGCTGACACATTGTCAAGCCCAGAGGTTGCCATGTGCCCTTTGAAAAGTCGAGTAAAATGTTATTTGGGAGGTTGGCGGAGTTGAACCAGCGGCCTCGCCCACACAAGGCCCATGCCTTATTGCTATGTCGCAACCATATCACTTAGCAAACATGGGGCATGTATTTTATTTCAAGAGATAATACGTGGTCGTTGGGGAAAGAGAGGGCCAACCCCCTCCACATATGACCTTACATCATAACCGGAGGCCAACGTTAACTCTAACCGCAAGAATTAACACACTAAGTGGGATTAACGCTAATCAAAACAAGCTTATCCCCTAATTGATTATGGATTTAGTTGGTGACGGGTTTAGTAGGCCCGATAAATCTTATGCTGCTCCAATTTTGGGGGGGTTAACTGAAGTTTCTCTAGATTTGGTAAAGTTTTCTTAGGGAAAACTGAAGAGACCATAACTTTTGCAAATTTCGACTAATTTTGGCTCAAAAAGAGTCATTCCTAGATGATTTGGATGCTTTGAACAAAATTTAAAAGGTTGTAGAGGTAGAAAGGCATTTTTGTACATGATTTTGCTACGTTGAAGTTTAAGGAAGCCTAAGGTCACCAGGAGAGGATGTCAAGCCTATGTCAGTTGAAGTTCAATTACAGAGCTTGGATAGTCATTTTTAGGGTTTTTGTGTCTTCTGAATCCAATGGGGCAGGTTGCAAAGCCATTGGAGTACTGTAGGTGCATGTAATCAAATAATTGAACTTTAATCCAAAGAGGGCCCAACCATTGAAGAAGGTCTAAGAGATCTAGCCCAGGAGGGGTGAAATCCTTTATAAGCTTGTGTTATGAGTTGTTTTGTTTTAATTATTTGTAATTTACTTACTGTATATGTGTTTTAAATACCTAATTAACCTCATAAATTGCTTATAAAAGACATTCAACACTTGACACATAATTCCTCAAATTTTGGTTAATTTGAGACGATCCTAAACACATTTTTTAATACTGATGAAGGAGATTGCATAGCATTAACAATTTTGTGCAACATTCAGATTATTCAGCAAATCAGAACCAAATTGTGTCGTGTTCTGCTCGACTGGTACTTGTGACATACAGAAAGTTGCAAAACCCAACAAAAGCGGAAATTTTTCTAGAAAATAAAATAAATCTAAAAGTAGAAATTGGGAGGGATAAAAATAACTAGAAAAACGTTGAATATAGCTAAAACAATAGTCACCAAGGTTATGAATTACTACACTAGTGGAGTCACCATCTGTTAGTGTAAACATTTCGAAGAAGTGTATAAAAAATGCTTCACTTAACTCACTGGTGACTAGTGACCCTAAGAATAGAATATGGTTGTCCATGCTTTAGATTTGCAATAAAAAATGAATAAAAACCCTACATCACAACAAATCTTGCAAACATAAACATATAACAACAAGAAATGAAAGTGTAGCAACCCAATGGATCATAGGAATAAGAAAATTTTATTAATAGAAATGATACACCTAGTGAGGAGAACTTATAAACTTGGGTCTATAGATCCCCCTCCACGGCATGGTTCCTCTTGATGTCCTTGTGCTTCAACAATCTGTTTCTCTCTCTCAACTTGCAATGGGCAAAAATAAAAAATAGCTTGAACTCAAGTGGGAGCTCAAATGTGATGAGATGATAGTGGTGATGATGAGAATGATCAAGGTGAAGAATGAATGAAAAACCCTCTTATTTATAACAAAGTATTGAGCTAAATTAGGAATTGGAAACTAATTAAATATTATTGACCAATTCAAAAACTATTTGTTGTGAATACTTTATTATATTTTTTGGAGAGGGAAAAGTTATTCAAAATGGTCAAATATCTTTATTTAGAAAGTGGTTGAAGTAATTAACAAATAAAAATGATTTAGTAATCACTTTGTGAGAATTAAGAAGGAAATAATTATTAAATAGTGGTTTAATAATTATCTCATAAAGAAAATATGGAATAAATAAGGAATAATAAATAAATAGTGATTTATTTAATTATTCTAAGGTGATTAAGTAAAAAGTAATTGAGAAATAATTATTTCTAGAGAAAATTAAATAAATAACCATTTATTCAATTATTCTCATGGGGTTTTTGAATTTTAATGAGAAATAATTTAGGAAAGATGGTTTACTAAATTATTTCCTATGGTGAAAGTGATTTTACCATGGTAAAATTGTTCCTACATGGTGTATTTCGATCCACCTAGTAAAAAATGGCTAGGTGATCATTTTTTGGGTGATAACATGGATTACTACCATGTTTTTAACTAAATTAAAGAAAAAATCCAACCAAAAAACACAAAGATGAATCGGGCCTAAAATAAATGAACATCCAAAAACTATGAATCCCAAAAACTACTTGGCCCTCATTTTCCTTTCCTTCTCTTTGCACTCTTTCAACATCTCTACATTATCATAAAAAATAGCTAGAACAATAGAGGACAAACACAATTGATTAGTTTAATTATTTCCTATGGTGAAAGTGATTTTACCATGGTAAAATTGTTCCTACATGGTGTATTTCGATGCACCTAGTAAGAAATGAATATCTGATCATTTTTTGAGTGATAGCATGGATTACTACTATGATTTTTACTAAATTAAAGAAAAAATCCAACCAAAAAACACAAAGTTGAATTGAGCCTAAAATAAATGAACATCCAAAAACTATGAATCCCAAAAACTACTTGGCCCTCATTTTCCTTCCTTTTCTTTGCACTCTTTCAACATCTCTACATTATCATAAAAAATAGCTAGAACGATAGAGGGCAAACACAATTGATTAGTTTACATGATCAACTTTCCTCACGTGTTGTGACTTGAAAACAAATTTAAGAAGGTACTTGGAATGCTTTCACATAAACCAAATTGCAACTACAGAATTACTTCCAAAATTTGGAAAAAAAATCTACCTAGATGCCTCTTTGCTTGAAAAAAAACCAAGGTGTACCTTGCCACTAATCAAACCAACCTTTTGTCTGTTAATATATAGAAAAATAACTCAAAGCATATGTAGGATATAATTCAAAATCTCAAAATTTCTATAGCATGATCATAACTCCCAAAGAGGAATGCAACAAACTAGGTTAGCTACTTTCAAGGCTACTTCTTAATAAATAAACATATCATGTGCTAGTAATATACAACACTTGGAAATCTTAAATACTGAACATACATTGAAAATCTATAGATGACCACTTAATTTTGAATAATGGATCTTTAGAGCAAGAACTACATATGAGTTTATAAAACTATATTAAAAATAAATCTTGTAGGTAAACCAATATTAACATTAGGATGGTCCAAAGAAATTAGTTGAAATATGCGATGACGTCAAATGAGGCAAATCTAACCTATTAGAACACTCAAGAAGATCCTTAGGGAAAAGTGAAATGATGGACGAGAATCCCACTAATATGGAGAGAAAGAAAGGTTGGTCAATGGGACAGATAACATGCATTTAGAAAGAGATTGATTCTAAGCTTGTAGACCAAGTTTCATTGAGCCCCAAATCTTGATAGCCAAATTGTATACCAAAGGTGAATTTTCTTGAATATGAAATGGAGAAGAAAATTATCCCATCATTCAATTGCAGAAACTCCTCAAAGCATTCATTATATATAGTGTGGATGAATTATGGCTTGTAACAAGGAATTTTCTTTCTTGTCCTCGCCATACTTTTAACATGGGAGTTGAATACAATTTTCAAAGCTTCACCTTTTGTAACAATTTGATAAGGGGAATTTTAAAAATGATATCATGAAGTTTATTGCTCATACTAACGATTGTTATATTCATATCGCCCAATTTTGTACCTTGTGATTGTAATGTTAGGGGTGCTACAAAATTGATATCATGGAATGGTCTAATCATACTGAAATTTTTTGATATGAAAAACTCTTATTTTATGTCTTGTAGTCTAATTAGTTTTTTGTCAACAATTGTGTTAAGCTCTCAAGGTATTGGAAACCAATCCATTGCTTCAGATTTCCTACATAGGTGTTGGACCTTGGCAATGAGTTGCGACATAGTTATCTTAAAGAAGAGTTTGAAACCATATGTTTGATAATCAATCTAGAGTCTCCAAACACTTGATTTCCTTATTTGCAAGCTAGAAGCTAAGATGAGACCTTGAAAAAGTGCATAGACTTCCACTTGATTATTGGTCAAGGTTCCAAGACCCCATTCATAGATTGATGCAATTATTCCCCTAATGGGGAAAGGATTGCTCCTACACCTACCTCCTCGAGTTTGTTGTTGTTATGATATTGTATTTAAATAATTAAAAATTTTAAATTCATTGTTATTGGGGACAGAACACCTATTGATTGGTATAAAAGAACACAATTATATGATTGATAAAGAAAGACAATTCTATAATTAAAAATAATGAATATCACATATTTTTAATATATTTTATGTTCTTGTTGGCATACATAGATTGTTGCACGTTGTCTATTTTTTTGATACATTACACATTGTTGTTGAAATAGATATATTGACACACAATTGCTTTTGCTTCCACCCCAATCATGGTAACTTTACTAATTTATCAAATACTTTCTTTTCAAGTAATAATGACAAAATTATTCATAACATTTGAATAAATTAAAAGTGTAACATATATATCCATATGTATGATTTTGGAATGGTGTTTTCTAAGTGATTGGAAAGACACACATCCTTACAAATATACAAAACAAAATCATAATAAAATAAATATATTCAATAGATCACTAGCCTATATTGCATACAATTTGACAGATTCCTTATTTTAATTACATTTTCTTAATTTTTATTATTATTATTTAATTTTATTTTTTACTCTTAAAAGTTATAGTAATTAAAAAATGTTAAACAAACAATGTGGGATTTTGTTCTCAAGCAAGTAGCATCCATTATCACTTGATATAATAAATACAATCATATAATTACTAACAAATAATTATTAAGAAAAACATAATTGAAGATGGCAAATGTCTATTTTGTAAACACATTTTAAAGGACAAATCTAATTAATATGCAAAAAACATGAGCTACTACCAAGGAACTCAACCAAAGATTAAACAAATTAAATTTATGATTTTTAATAATCTCTATAGAATTTTACACAAAATTAATAAAAAAAAATACTGGAAGAAGAGTCATTTTCTCTATTAATTAAACTATGTATATTTTATATTGTTAAAATACATATATTGTTACACATTATCAATCATTTTGATACCTGAGATGCTATTGACATAGATATGTTGATGTAAATAATTTGACTATATCAAAAAATGTATGCTTCCATAGTGCATAATCATATAAATAGTGTTATTTTTTGATATTGTTACTCTGCAAGTGAATTGAGAATACTATCCAACTTTTTAGGTGGACACTCCACCCATTCTCAAGGACCAATAAAACAAAAGTGATCAGAAAAATGTAAATTTACTAGATTATAAAAATGCAAAAAGTGAGAGACGTTAAATGTACAAAGAGTGAGATAAGTTAAGATTGCTACTTGGATTGAGCAGAAAGAGGAAGTGTGGTAGTTGGAATGCTACCATAATTTTTACTAAACTAGCATTTGCACCAGATGTTGCAAAGCAAACGCCATAAGTTGGTAGCGCCTATGGAATAATAGCATAGATGAAAAAATGTGATAATCTAGGTGATCTAGTGATAGTCATTTTTGAATGAAAAAAAAAGAAAAACTTAATGTTAAATGTAATACAATCAAACAATCTACTCAAAGCAGAGGCATGCGTGGCTTCCTTCCCAAGTGCTCAATCCAAGAGCTTACTTTCATTAAAAATTGCATCCCAGACTGGACCTTTGTCTTCCATTGCCTCATCTAGACTGAACCCTTCACCCTCATATGGTAATGGTTCCAAATTAATTTTTTGTGCAGTTATTCTCCAGCGGTGTTTCCATTTATATACATCTCCATTAGCATAATCAAAGGCCTAGTTATTTTGATAAGGATATGTGGCAGCCCAAATTTCCTGTTTTGCAATCAATTTTGATCAAGATGCATCAAAAATATTGTTCTGTGGCTACTTGAAAGACAAGCTCTCTTGTTTGCATATGACAATGTAAACACACAATGTGTCTAAAACATTTATCAAGCTCCAAGGAGAGAAGCCAAATATGTGTGTCGGAGGGTGAATGTACCAATTTAATCCTTATTTATTCTTTGCAACATCAAATACAATATCCTTGAGAGTGTAGTAAAAATCGGGCATAGGTAGCATAGGAAGTTGTTCTCAAGGGGGCATGGTCTTCCTTTCTTCTGTTTCTGAAAAGAACATAGGTCACTTACTGATATTATGTCCTTAATAAGGGGAAGTCTGGACTGAAATGGATGATTTGACAAGGATAAAGGACCGTGGACAATGCGGTTATGTTGAAGAGTGCTTTAAAAGGTGGTAGCAAAACTCAGATCTCAAAGACCTCAAAGGCCTTCCTCTAATAGTATCATAGGGAATCTTTAAAGATAGAAACGTTGAAATCTTTGAAAACATATATATAACTCTTTTTCAATGTGCCTTCCAAGGTTAGTCAATCTTCTCAAACTTCAAATCTTTTTCATAAACCCTTACATAGAAAAAGTTGATTTGTGCTCCTATGGACAAATCTAGAACATGGGGATTACTTTGATGGATGTAGTTAAGGTACCCACAAAAAAGGGGAGCCAGAGGTGTTCTCTATCTCAAATTCTCAATAACTCTAACTGTATCAGATTTAAAATAGATTTAGGTGAGGATCAAATAACTACACCAAGCTTATTTCCCTAACAATACTCTTAAAAATAGCAGCTCACAATGGCATTTAAAGAATACAAGTGTTTGGTGACTCATTGTGGTTAGATAGTGTACCTCAGATATTTTTCTACTAGGGTGGGGAACACAGGGCAAATATGGGAGCCTTTTATTACAACACTATCCATGCAACATTAAATTCCAAACAACAATAAATAGACAGTAAGGGCACATCACAAATATTCCAGCAGTAAGGCAACATGCATGCATGTATGCACCAACCATAAATAGAATAGGATAATTTTATCATTAGATTTCAGGTTAAAGATGAAGTGCTAAAGTTCGATGAGGAAATTCTGTTTTATTTTTTGCAGTCTTTCTGAATTCATTTTTTATCAGTTAGATAGAGTGAAAATCCAAATATCTAAGCAATATATCTATTTTTCTGAACCTTAAGTGTCACTTATAAGAGAGAGTAAGAGTATGGATCTGTAATAGGGTTAGTTTCAGTTCTTACACAAAATACTTTCTAGCAAATTTTCTAGCAAATTTTTATTCAGTAGTATTGGAATAGTAGTAACAAGGGCTTTTGACATTGATCTATGTGTTCCAATGTATGTATTCCAGTTGTGTTTATAGATTATAGTGAGATTCAGATTGCAATTTTGATTAGCCTTTAAATTTAGACAGTGTTAGTTTCCATTATAAGAAGAGTCTGTTTACAATATGTTATACAAATTCATAATGGTATCAAGAGAGGTTTGATGAAACCTTCTATAAACCCTTGAATAGATAGTAGGACTGCTACTTATGAAAGGGAGTGGTCAGGAGGCTACAAAGGTTAGATGTTGTAATCCATGCTTGAGAAAAGCACAGTGAAGTTGTGATTAGGTTTTCGGGTTCTTTGTTAGGCTACTGATCTATTTTAACTTTTATTTAGGCGATATTCCAATGCAACAATATGGGTATAGTCAATCACACATACAATGACAACAAATTGAGAGGAGGTGAAGGGTAAATAGCTATTACCCATTGCATTTAATAGGTCATGTTCCTTTTGGAAACTTTCTGGCTATGACATCTGCGCCGAAAAATACTTCCCATTTTTAGCAGGCTATGGAATGACTTCAAGTATAAGGAGACAATACTGGAGACTATTGCAGGTATTGAGGAGGATCATAATGTATCTCCCAAACACCCAAATTCTAAACAAATATGATAAAAAAACATGTTATACAACCCTCAAAACATCTACCTAAAAATTACTAGATTGTCTAGGATTCAATGGAGTGACATTTACGGAAGAATCTCGTAGATTAAAGTATATGAGGATGAGTATTAATGTTTAACTATAATGATATTATAAAATTAATATAAACCCTCTATATGAGGATTGTTGGATTGTCTTAAATTCAAATGGAAGTATGTTATTCAACAAATTATCAGAGTAACAAGAAAAGAGTAACTAAGAAGGGTTAAAAAGGAAGAAAGAGAAGTCAGGTTCTTGTAACCAGAGAAAGAAGGATTTGAGCCACATCAAGTGCTTCACGTGTCAAAAGTTTCGGCACTTTGCTTCCAATGTCATCAAAAGAAGGGGAAGGGCAAGCAACGACGATAGAAGCAATTTGCAAGGAGTGGAAAAGCATCAACTCAAGTGGATGAGCTTTTATCCAATCATGAGATACACTTACCAATGGTCTCATGCTTGTGATCT
The DNA here is from genome assembly GCA_000404065.3 of Pinus taeda. Classification (NCBI taxonomy): domain Eukaryota; kingdom Viridiplantae; phylum Streptophyta; class Pinopsida; order Pinales; family Pinaceae; genus Pinus; species Pinus taeda. The sequence continues at coordinate 64,967 of APFE030006112.1, forward strand.
GACATCATGTATGATGTCGACTGGTATGTGGATAGTGGAGCCTGCAGACATACAATCTCTAACAAGAGTACCTTTAGAAGAACTTGGTGACGATCCCACGTATCCAGTTGCAAGAGTTGGACATTGAATTCCCCCTTCAGTGATCTCTAGTTCAAGAAAGGTGCAATCAGGAGAGTAGTGGTAAGGAACACTCCTCCTCACATCCAATGGAGTTGCAATACCAGTCACATTCTGAACCTAGTCCAACAAATATTTACTAGCCTTGTAGGCCTGAAACCACTCTTAATGCATGAATTGGAAAACCCATTCTATCATTTCCTCAGCATGGGTTTTCTGGTTTTTGTCAATCGGCCCAAAATGGTATGCAGCATTGGCATATGTTTGCACTTGAATTTCTGGGCTTGTCATCCCATTTCCAATCAGAAGCCCATTAAGACGGAATGAAATTTTTGAGCCACCATAATCAAGTGAACCCAATTATGCATTCTCCATTGATTTATTTTTAGATTTCATTAAAATACAATGATAAAAAGCAGGAACATACTTACCTGCATATCTCTCACCCGCCACAAACAAAAGGCGGTTATTGAATTCTGAAACGAGCTGTAAAACTCCTCCAAAGCATAATAGAGATGCTTTGCAACATGGTTATGGTGGTAGGAATGTCCTCGTCCAATTCTCTGTTATGCTGTAGCGTGAACCCACTGGACTATCAATGAATAAAATATTGAATTTACGGTTCCATGGTGAGTCATTTTGATATAGTTTGAGGTCTGAAGAGATTCTCAAGGGCCCCAATTCGTAGAAATTACCATTCATTCTTGCCCCCTTGCATCCATATAATTATTAGTGTCTCTGCAATGGGCATATTTGGCTCTTTTACCTCATAAAATAAATAGAACAATCTTGCTTTAAAGGATGCCTTCACATTTAAATACCTAGGTCTCCATGGAAATGCTTCCTTTGGCATCTGTCATCTCCAGATACTCTGCCACACAACGAAGGTTGCATATCTGTAAGTTCTTTGCATTTGGTAGCGCTCGTCTGAAAGTTCTTTGCATTTGGCGGAAGGGAATCGGTCCTACCCCTGCCGCGCAATAAAGACTATTGTTTAGGGTTCTGCCCCTGCTGCGTAATAGACTATTGTTTGGGAGGTTGTATGCATTTTTTCCCTAATTGTGTCGAGTAACTATTTTCCTTTCCTAACCATTAATCCAAGGGCCCAAATAATTTTAATTGTTTAACATCTCATCGTATGCTCTAGACACTAGACAGGGACACAATGGCAATTTGGGAAATTGATTTAAGAGGGGAATGCCTTACGGTGTAATTATTTTATAAATTGATTACCTATTCATATTGAAAAATAAGTCTATGATTATGATTAAGATGTCTTTTTACAAATAACCATTAATTTCAAATATTTTTTGGTTTAATAATATAATTGTTAATATATTTTGTAATATTTTTTAATTTATTATTAATTTATCTAATAAACTAAAGTAATAATTGATTATAAAAATAATATAATAGGTAATATTTATTATTTAAAATAATATATAGCTCATTTTTAAATATTAATTTATTATATTTATTGTAATTTCTTAGATATTATGGTTGAGTGAAAGTTTTCTTTGAAAGTTTTTTTTTGGCCTTTACAAGGAACTTTATATATGTTTATTTTAATATTTATTATTAATTTAATTTACTTTTTTTATATTAAAATGATAATTAACAATATTCGATGATATAAACTTATAGTATATTAACAATTTATTAATGTGCTTGTGTTATTATTCATTATTGGTTTCCAAATCTATTATATTATTATACTTATCATAATTATAATACTTTTATTTTTAGTGTTATTGTTTTTTTCCAAGGATCCTATTCATAATTCACACAATCTGATTATATGCATAATACAGATTATATCTATGGTTATTTTAAATAAGTTATAACAATTTTCTTCAAATTTTAGCAACTTGAAAAGCATAATTTATATGGCTTCCCTAATTATATGTGGCTATGCTTATTATAGTTGATACCATATAATAGCTACTCTAATTTGTGGATTGATGCAAAAAATAATGTTGCCGAATTAAAAAAAGGAAGAAAGAAAGGAATAAAAATAGTGAGGGATAAATCTAATTTTTTAATTTTATTTTCTATTTAGTGACTAATTTATTTATTTTATATTTTTTTTGGGTAAATTTTGGTCAAATTTGCTATCAAAGGAAAGAGAGAGTAACTAAATTTTGACTAAATTCATTTAAAAAAAATCTTTAAATTGTAGTTGTACATAAAAATGGAGTTCTCTATAGTGCGACTTTTTTGACTTTCTGGTGCGGAAAGTAGAAAAATTTGAGGTGAAATTTTGATTTGTGTTATTTAAACTTGTTTTTTTACTCTATGTATGATTCATCACCCTAAGAAACCTCTAGGGAATTTGGATTGCGCAGGGATTACCCATCAAACTTAATTTGAGGTGAAATTTTGATTTGTGTTATTTAAACTTGTTTTTTTACTCTATGTATGGATTCATCACCCTAAGAAACCTCTAGGGAATTTGGATTGCGCAGTGATTACCCATCAAACTTGTGATTTCAATTAATTCCTGACCAATTTTAGAGAAATTAGGCCAGAACAACCCACGTGAAAAGCTTCCAAAAAGTCGAACTAAAGACAACTCACATAAAAATTAAAGAAAAGAAATGCACAACAAACTTGTGATTCCAATAAATTCCTAACCGATTTTAGAGGAATTAGGCTAGAACAACCCATCCGAAAAGCTTCCAAAAAGTTGAACTAAAGACAACTCACATAAAAATTAAAGAAAAGAAATGCACATTAACCGGCCACTTGGTTTTGAAGATAAAGATAATAATACACGAGGTTAATTTTCACATGAAGAGAAGAACATAATTCAACAATTGTAGAACAATCAATAAAAAATTTAAACCAATAACAAAATTCAACAATTGTAGTCAACAATCAATCTATTCTTGGAGCACTTCTCTTTGATCAAATAAAAAGTGTTTTCTAGGAGCACTTCTCTTTGATCAAATAAAAAGTGTTTTCAAATTTGTAATTTCTCGGATAACTCTAATTGCAAAAAAAACAGGGTTTAAATATATCACATTTATAAAAAAATACAAATAAATCAAATACTAACAATTTGTTTACTTTCAAATCTTTTGTTAACAACCGAATTTTGGCCCACTTACCAAGAACTTTAATATATGTTAATTTTAAATATTTTATTATTATTTATTTAGCATTTTTATTATAATAAAATTATATTACCAATACAATGATATAAACTTATTGTTATTAACCACATTTTTTTATGTGTTTGTGTAAGTTATTATATTATTAGTCCCTATGTTTATATATATATATATTATATTTATATTATATATATATATATTATATAATATATATATATATATATATATATAATATATAGTTGTCAATTTATAAATCTTTTTCTTTTTTGTGTTGTTTTTTTCCGTCGATACTATTTATAATTCACAAATCTAGATTAATAATTTGCATAATAAACCAGGATTTAATATCTATGGTTATTTTAAATAAATCATAACAATTTTATTTAATTTTAGCAATTTGAAAAGTATAATTTATATGGCTTTCCTAATTATATTTCGATGCTACTATGCTTAATATAATTGATTTTATATAATAGCTACTCTAATTTGTGGATTGATGAAAAAATAATGTTGCCTAAAAAAATTCTTAAAAAACCTAAACGGATAAAATCTAAATATGTTATATTTTTATTTTCTATTTAGTGGCTAATTTATTTTTATTTATATTTTTTGGGAATCAACTTGGTCAAATTTGCTATCAAATGGGAAAAAAAAAGATAACAAAATTTTAACTTAAATTCATTTAAAAGAAAATCTTAAAAACATAGTATGTACATAAAAATTAAAGAAAAGAAAAGCACATTAACCGACCACTTGGTTTTTCAGATGAAGGTAATAATATAGGAAGTTAATTTTCACATGAAGAGCATAACAAAATTCAACAATTGAAAACAATGAATCAAAAATTTAAACCAATAACAAAATTCAACAATTGTAGGAAACAATCAATCTATTCTTGGAGCACTTCTCTTTGATCAAATAAAATATTTTTCACATGAAGAGCAGAACAAAATTCAACAATTGTAGAACAATCAATCAAAAATTTAAACCAATAACAAAATTCAACAATTGTAAGAAACAATCAATCTATTCTTGGAACACTTCTCTTTGATCAAATAAAAAGTGTTTTCTCGAAGCAATTCTCTTTGATCAAATAAATAGTGTTTCCAAATAACAATATTATGACTCAACATCATTATCTCATAATTTGTATAGAACTTCAAACATTTCACCCATAGCTCTAATTGCAAAAAAAAAAAGGTTTAAATATATGTCATTTCTAAAAAATACAAATGAATGAAATATTAACAATTTATTTATTTTCAAATCTTTTGTTAACAACGGAACAAACGAATTTTGTGAAAAAAAATATAGAAGCTACCATACATTTGCAAATTTGTGATTGAAAACAATTGATTACAGCATCAACTTTAGTATTTAATATGTTACATAATGAAATCTAACTTTTATAAACTTGTAACATTTTGAAAAGTTGCTAATAAAATATATGCCAATGAGTATTTGTTTGATTAATTTTCATATAAAAGACACCTTCCATTTACACTTCATGTGGCCCAATAATCGAGCTAACCTCGTCACACAGGTGTCTGAATTAAAACCATTAGTAAAATGCAAACAAAAGCTAAACGCAAATAGAAACCAACCTTAAAATAAAAGAGAGCTACCAATGGAATCATTGGATTTTCTATCGAATTTTTTTAATATTGGTACCAAGTTTTTAAAAGAGGGTATTCAATATTTGGGTTTTCATCTCAGACCTGCAGGTTATAAAAGTTCTAATTGGTTATGGCTTACGGACATGTTTTATAAGAGAATCGAAGGATGGGAGTTCAAATGCCTATCCATTGCGAGTAGGGCAGTGTTGGCTCAATCTATTCTAGCCCAGATCACTGTATATTGGGCCCACTTATACTATTTTCCCTTTAGTATCATTGCCAATCTTAACGGGCTTATGGAAAATTTCATTTGGGGAGGTGGGAAACATAAAAGCAAATATCATCTCACTAGTCTCTCAAAAATCTCTCTCCCAAAGATTCTGGGTGGTTGGAGTATTATGAATATAAGGAATTTTGGTAAGGCCCTTTTATGTAAATCATTCTGGAGGAGTATTAATGGGGTCAGCTTTTGGAGTGCTACCATCAGAAGGAAGTACATGGAGAATAAAGACCTCACCTACTGGTATCATGTTGGTACCATTGGGAAATCCCAGGGATCTGCTATATGGAACAACTTTCGCAGAATTAAATCCTTTATACTTGAGAATCTATATTGGTATATCCATAATGTTAAAGATGTGCTCATAGGGCACGGTCATATTATTGGTTTGGGAGAGGATTTTTGCATTCCTCGATCTATTATCTTGGCTTTGCATAGATCCAAAATCTTTTATTGGAATAAACTCATTGAAGGCTGGCATGGGGCTTTTCCTATATGGAAAAATGTGTAGTCCTTGGGCATTTGTTAGGATTATTCTCAACAGTGGGACAATATTTTGATATCAATTAGGGGCTCTGGTATTTGTAATTCTGATGGAAAGGACCAACTTACATGGAGGGGTGTTAAGTGTCAAGATGAATTAAAGGTCAAAGAGATTTATCTGGTTCTGGCAAGGTCGATGCCGAGTCCTTTTCAATACACCTTTCCTACCTCTATGGAAAACTGGGGTGCCTTACAAAATTATTCATTTTTCCTGGCTTGTATTCCATAACAAGATTTTAACTTGGGAGAACCTCCAAAAAAGGCATCAACAAGGTCCTAGTATTTGTTTACTTTGTAAAAATAGGAATGAGAATAGTAATCATATATTTCTTACTTGCAGTTATACCTAGCAGTTGTGGAAGGAACTAGCTGCATATTTGGGTTTCCATAAAATAGATCATACAGATGTCAAGGAGGCTATCAGATGGTGGGGCTCGTAGAAAGTTGCTCTTAGATCTATCCCTCTATTGCTTTTTTGGTATGTCTGGAAGAAAAGGAATAATGCCATATTCTGAGAGGGGAAAGGCTCTTATTTGCCTCTGTCTGATCAGATCATATCGATGTATCTCTCCATTCCTAAAAAAGAATCTGCTAACAAAATTCATAGACCTGACATCTTTTCAGTACAATAGATGGGGTATCCAAGGGCTTTTTTTGACGGAGCTGCACAAAGAGGCTTGTGCGCATGTGGAGTTTACATATTAATGTCCGACGACCTACACTACTCAATTTATTGGCATGGTGGTCGAGGTACTAATAATAAGGCGGAAGCTATGGCATTAGTGGGTCTTTTATAGTTTACCTCCTTCCTGAATATCCAACAGCTGTAGATTTATGGGGATTCAAAAAACACTATAGGTTTGGCAAGAGGAAGGATAATTAATAGGAATCCCACTCTTACAGGTTGGATTAACAGTATCAAATTACTATGTACAAGTCTTCAGTCTTATTCCTTTTCTCACGTGGACAAATCTCTGAATTCAGTGGCAAACTCCTTATCAAAGAAAGGACTCTCAATTGCTTCTAGTATATGGAAATTGGAGGTACAAGTGCAAGACACTACATATTTGATAGAGGATTTCTCCATTCCCGGTATCTAGCTATCTCTCTGATTTCTGTTTCTCCATATATTCTGCTTCTTGATGCTCCACAAATAGAGGTATGTTGTCTTTTCCCTGTCTCCTTTTGGGTGCATGATATGGTTCGTTCGGGTAATCTGTTTTGGATCCTCTATATGTATATCTTTTGATCCAGATCATATTCCTGAAAAATGAAGATGATATGCCTATCTAAAGACATGTTGGATATGATCAATATATATCTTCAACCTTCTCTACAGCATATAGAATATGATAAATTCTCTATAGAGCAGCTTTATATGTATACATTTTTCGTATTGAAGAAGAAGAAGAAGAAGAAGAAGAAGAAGAAGAAGAAGAAGAAGCTACCCTTAAAATAAATTATGCAAATTCCCACAATGATGTTATTAAAATAATGATTTAATATGAATACACAAACATAAACTAAATGGAAACACAAAAATAAAACAGAGTTATCCTTGAAACCATAGTGGAAGACCTGCAAACATAGCAAATAATTAAAAAAGACTAAAAAAAATAGAATGATTATCCATGCCATTGGTTACACAACTGAATCACAGCCAATCGGGCCTGTTTAAAATAGTTCGTAGCTCATGGAAACAACTTTTAACAAAGCTTTTTTAATGACTCTAGGAAACAAAACTATAAACCCTATTTTAGGATATACACTGCCAAATAATAGTCTCAGCATTACAACAATAGAGGTAGCTGGACTCATTATTATGATTAAATAAGGATTATGTCTAATGACTCATGGAGGTAACTTTTGACAAAGTTTTACTCCTTGCTATAGGTTACAATCTAAGTCATTGGATTCGTCCTAAACCCCCTACGAATCCCGAATCCAACGAATCTGACACGATTCGGTTGGGATTCGTGTCCAAATCATATGACACATCATGTCTGTTTCCGACACGTCGAATCCGAGGTCGTGTCACAATTTTCAAAAGCGTGTCGTGATTTTGGGACACGTGTCCTATTTCCAGGACTTGCTAAGCTCAGCGCGGGAAAGAAAATGGCGTGTTTGTTCATTAATATTTTCATTTGGCAAGTGATTTGTGTTGTTGCAGCAAGGAGTAGAGCATTTTGGCAGCTTCATGATCAAGTCTAGGCCCTAGTATTGATATGCTATTCATGGTAATGTTAA
>APFE030006112.1:78191-96795 GCA_000404065.3 Pinus taeda
ATCATAGCGTACAGAGCTCTCATATTTCAAATAGACATTGTATTTACATCCTACAGAACTACAATATGAGTGGTTCTGATAACCGTTCTCATCCGCACTAATATTATTTTTTATCATATACGCAATTATTCCACCAGGTATACACAACTTTTCCACTGGATACCTAACAATAGGAAAATAAATATTTTTAATACTTTGGAAAAAACAATAGAAAATCTTTGCTTTCATTACCATGTAGAAAAGGAGATAAAATCACATAAAACCGATCCAAATGGGTGAAATTGATTGGCACCCTTTTGACCTTAGAAGCAACACGGGGATTAAGGACTTTTTTGTTTGAACAAGAATGCTTCACAACAATGGACCTGCAGCCCAGGCTACCGTGATTGTGTTAGAAATAGTAATTATTTTGGCATGTAGATCTAGAAAGATCTAAGTGTAGTGCGAGTTTGTTGAGTGTGGTGTATGAAGTAGTGGGATAAAAGTCAAGTGTAGAGTGTGTAGGATTCATATTAAGTAATAGTAAGAAGAGAGAGAAATTATTGTGCATGCGAAAAAATTAGTGAATAAGATTAATGAATAGAAGATTTTGTTATAGTTTGTGTTTGCATTTTTTTTCTTTTATCTTTTTATTAAAATAGTGGTCCAAACTATTTTTATTTGGATAGTTATTCTATGATGGAATTTGCAAGAAATTTTTAGAGGAAGTTTTTTCATAGTATATATGGTGAAATAATGTGAGACAACATGTTAAATATTTCTGATTATTTTTATTTTGATTTCTCATGTTTGAATTTTGAATTTTATTTTTTAGAATTTGTTGTTATAAAAATTGAGATAGAGTGGCTAGACACACAACACCAAACACACTATGATTTTATTGATTGTACATATATTACATATATAGGACATAACACACTTATTTTTATACATTTAGATTATGACTCCAACTCATAGTATAGGAATCAACAACTTCTAAATTGACTCCTGGTAATTCATGATGACAACTATACATGACATGGAAGCATTACTTCCAATAACTGTGATATACACCCAACATGCCAGTATCATATGAATATTAAAATTGAATGATCTAATCAATCAAATTAATTCATAGGTCTCAATCAAATTAATTCATTTATTAGGCTCAATTTCATTTATAGACTCTCTTATCATGCAAAGAAATTTGTTCTATATCAACAATCAAAATGTCAAATATTTCCACAATATCAAACTTTCAGTTTTTTTATAATGAATGAAATATCCACCCAAAATGATGAACGAAATATCCATCCAAAAATAAGACTATCATTTTTTTTACAATCAAAAGCTAAACAATTCTATAACATAATAATCAATATGTATATGATTGACAATCCGATCTGACTTGAATGAGATCTTTATAGTTTCGCACAACCCAACAAATAAATAATAATATAAGAAGAAACAGCTTATTATAGTGAAGGAGTAGTTGACCCAGGGGAGGAATTGCCTACGAAGGTCAAAAGTGGCTAGAATTCAGTTAAAAAAATTCTAAAATTTTTGTAGAGACAGTTTTTGAATCATGTTTTTTTATGGTGGAAATAAATGTGGAAATAAATTTAGCTCCCATCAAAAACTTCTAAAACACCTAAAATTTTGAAATTTAACAATTGTTATTTAGATTTACAAAAAATTCCTGCCAAATTTTCTCATAATATAACCCAATTTCTCATAACTTTCAAAACAAAAAAACAATATCATTAGACTACTGCTATAGTGAATATATATTCACTATTCACTTTTTCTATATTTGGTATATCACATGAGATATATATAATAAGATGTGAATTAGGTACCCCATATATATATCCCATTTTAGACACAGTACAGATCACGTGAACAGTGTATAATCTTTGTACTTTCTACTAAACAGTGAAAAATACAAATTTATATTCCAACATATACAAATATTTGCCAAATATAATGTCCATCAACATTAATACACGACTGTTCGAATTCTTGAGATACAGCCAAAAGGACCATATTCACACAAAAACCATTGGTCAAATAAGTGAAATGCAGCCACAGGACCATTTTCAGGGATTGAGACGGGAGTAAATATAATCGCTGTCTTCATATTCATGATTTTGATGGGCTCCTTTCCCGTCATCTTCACTGGAGGAAGAATGTGCGCTTTTCCTTCCAGCCAGCCCTTGTTCCTGGCACTCCAATATCTTATCATTTCCATCCTGCAATACCAATACCAAGATCTGTAAGTTCAACTCCAAACTGAAACTCAACAAACAATTCACAAATCTGAATTTTGATTAACTTATATCTTACTTTCTTGGGAGTGTTTTGGTTGGAATTGGCCTTACAATTGGAAACCCAAACTTCACCCTTTTCTGCCATCAAAATAAAATTATGAGAACTCTTAATAAGAACAGATCTAAAAATATATTATCATCATTTTTAGTTTCTTCTTCCGGATTCATCATATTGATAATTAAAGTCAGCATCAAAATTATCATTTTGAGTTTCTTCTTCCTCATTCATTATCAGCATCATCATATTGATAATTGAAGTCAGTAAAAAGAAGCTCAAAACATTTCAAATCACAAAAGCCTCCCTTCTAAACATACGTTCAGTAAATGAAATGCTGGGTGCGTTATACCTTCTGATAGTAATCGCAGAGCGAGTGAGTGGGAAGTTAATAACAATATCATCATACACAACACCTGCAAAAACTTGACAACATGGAAACTGATCCTCTTCATGGTGAGATGTGAAGAGCGCTGAATAACCCGAATATATAATAGATGCACGCAGCAATTACTTGTATCACAACACTAAGTTCCCGAATGTATATATTTATATATATACAGGGGAGTTAATGCTGATCTGTCGTTTGTCATCGTGGTCGATAGTCAAATGTTAGAGTTGCTTTAGTCGTACCTGTCTCGATTTTATTACACATAAATTCGTGCAGGGTAGGTTGGACTTAGTATCACCGTGATATGTGATTAATTGAAATTTGCGCACGACACGCACGAAACCCTAAACCACATTAATACCTTATCTTGTATCATTTGTACGAATGTGAGCACTCCAGAGATCTCTCAGGCGTGTTAATGGCAAACATCAACTACTACGTAGTTTTTGGAAAATGTCGTCGTTACAGGTCGTTTTGACAAAGATACCGTGATGAACTATATTGTGGATATTAGCATTTGCGTGTAGTTTTTGCTTGATTTTTTTTGTAATTTTGAGATTTCAGTGAATGAAATTTGAATTATCACTAGCTTATCTGTGTTTAGTTTAAAAAAAAAAAAAAAAAATTATTATTCAAATTAATAATGAGTTGGTTTAATTTTCAAAGGGTTTTTGTTGAAAAGATAATGTCAAGGAAAGAATGTTAATACATTGTTGTAATTGTCTTTGATATCTGAAAACATCACATTCCAAAATTAAATGTTTTTCGGATTCAACTGTTTAGAAGTACAAAAAAACACACATTTTTCTTCTCAAGTTTTTTTAGGTCTTTTACACCTACCTGTTTAACACTATCTTTAAATCCATATAATCTCCAAAAAAAATTTAATCCACTAAATCTATTTACATATTCAAAAAACTTCTCAATATATTAAATCTATTTACATATTTAAAAACACTTTTTAAATAACTTAAAATTCATAATTTTTGACAAAATTATATGGTCAAATTCTATAAAATAAAAACAAAAAAAAATCTCCTAATTAGGCTACTCCCACTGTCACTTTCCTTGAATGAAGGCATTGACCTACAATGCTAAGGGACTATTCAGTAAACTTCAAACATTTTTCAACCGGCCTTATTATGTAAACACCATTTTTTGATGCAATAGTTTAATTCTGGCATGTTTGTCTAAAATCGGACAAAGATAGGTTAGAATTATAAATTGAGCTCTGAAATTTGCATATTATAAGTATTTAAAGTAATTTAAAATATATATATATATATATATATATATATAAAAAAAACTGAATATAATCTCACAAACAATTATATAATCAAATTTAAATAAAAAAATCAAAATATAGAATAATTAAACATCACCCTTTTCAACGTAGTTTTGAATTAGCAGCAGTAAGCGTTAAGCATTTTTTGATAGGCTCATAAATGTCTCTGAACAGACTGTATAGAGGCTCTCAGATCCACCCGTTTCTATACATTTGAGTGGCATTTATGAGACTGTGACAGTGACCGGTGTATGTTAAATTAAATTGGTCCAACCAGTTGCGAACGTCCTCTTAAATTCTTCACCAACTCACACCAACTATGGCAGCTGGCAATAATACGCAGTAGAGGAAGCTTCCGCACATTCATTGCAAGGGACCACTGGGTTGAAAAGTTGAAGGGGAAGTTTGAATTGAGAAAAATTGGTGCATGCTTACCCAAATTATTTATTCATCTTGTAACCAATTAAATTTTTGAATGCAAGATCAATATTTAACACATTTGTTTATCTCCTTCTGAAGTTTGGAAATAAAATAAATAATTAAGAATGAGCATGGATTTTGAGTTCCACAAAATGGGGTTGACTGTGATGATCAAAACATTCATACACGGCTAGTAGAGACCTGGGTATCTGTGGTGAGAACATGGGTATCAATTAATGACGAAACCCCCCCTCTTTTGGGAGATAATTATTCCCGTTATACATGTATATAGATCGGCTAAGTTAAGTGAAAGTTGTAGATTAGAAGTTTACGCTTTCTATAGAAAAGTGAAGAAAGCTAAAAGCTAAGAGAATCGGATTTTTTTTCTGTGTGCAGGTTACAACAAAGAAAGGTGAGAAGAGTTGCGGTAGTTTCCACAGAAGAGAACCAAGAAGTTAATAGCCTAAACTTTGGAGAGAATTTAGTGAGTATGAGTTAATGCTAAGACCAAAAGTATATGACTAAGAGGTATTGTAAGAGGTATTGGAAGATCCTGGAAGAAGAATTTGGTGCAAGGGGGAGTGATTTACAACAACAGGTTATGTCACACAAAGTCTGCAATTGTAGCAAAAGAAAGTGAAGACACTTATGGATCTTATTAGCTAGAAGTCCGCAATTGTAGCAAAAAGAAAGTGAAGACACTTATGGATCCCATTAGCCACAAGTGGATGATGATTGTGAAATCACCAATGTAGCAGTATATGATTTAGTGAATCCATCAATAGATCTTGATGATTATAATGAAGTTGCCATTGAAGCAATGAATGATATGGTGGATCTAACATGGGAGATTGGTAGAGGTGACTGCTCTGAATCATAGGTACATGATGTTAAATTTGATGAATATCACTTAACTAATAAATAATAGTTTTAGATGATGAAGTAGAAACATCTTATTGATGAGTTATTGTTTGATAAGGGGAGTCCTTTTGCATGTGAAAACCAAGTGGAAGAGAGTTGTGCAACAACAAAGATAGGATAATTTTTTCATAAATCTCTTCAAGAAGAGCATAAAGAAAAGGATTACTGTAATGATGTTTTAAATTTTTTTAACAAGTTTTTTGAGTATGCAAATTTGTAGGACAACAATCAACTTACAACTATAGCTAAAAGTGAAAATGATGAAGAATACATGGAGATCCTTGCAGAAATTGAAGAAGGAAATGTTGAGCAGATTCTTCAGCATTGGAGCCAAGAAGAGATAAAATTTTACTATGGACTTTTGTTGCAGCAGTTGAATGAGCAAATACATGAGTATGAAGACCAAGTAGAAAAGAATTACATGTGGTGGCAGTCCATATACAAACAATTTTTTGAAGAAGATGAAGAGGACAAGCATGGATAGCCGTGTTTTTTAGAATGTTAATGAGTGAAGATGAAATAATGAAAAAGAGATAAAATTTTACTATGGACTTTTGTTGCAGCAGTTGAATGAGCAAATAAATGAGTATGAAGATCAAGTAGAAAAGAATTACATGTGGTAGCAGTCCATATACAAACAATTTTTTGAAGAAGATGAAGAGGACAAGCGTGGATAGCCGTGTTTTTCAGAATGTTAATGAGTGAAGATGAAATAATGAAAAAGAGATAAAATTTTACTATGGACTTTTGTTGCCGTAGTTGAATGAGCAAATACATGAGTATGAAGACCAAGTAGAAAATAATTACTGTGGTAGCATTCCATATACAATTTTTTTTTGAAGAAGATGAAGAGGACAAGCGTGGATAGCCGTGTTTTTTAGAATGTTAATGAGTGAAGATGAAATAATGAAAAGGATCAACCCAAGAAGGAAAAGCAAAGAAATTCAAGTTTGCAATAATCAACATAAAAACAAGGATAAAACTTAAACTAGAAAGATGTTTCAGAAATTGGAGAAAGAGAAAAAGGAAACCACTCATGCAAAGAGTTGAAACAATTTGGAGTTAATTTTTCTATGTAAGACTAGCTAAGACTTAGACCAATAGGCATAGTTCAGTCATAGTGGTAGTTATGTTTAATTGTTGTAATTAAGGGGGAGTGTTGGAGATAATTTCTCCCACCATGCATGCATATAAATGAGTTAAGTTAAGTGAAGTCTAAATTAGAACTTTATGCTTTCTATAGAAAACTCAAGAAAGCCAAATGCTAAAAGCTAAGTTAAGTCAAAGGTTGCATGAGGCTATGTTTAGCAAGACTAGTGTTTATATACACACCATGGGATCAATTGTAAGAGAGAGGTGAAGCAAAGTTGAAGTATGGTGAAGCATAGAGTGGTAGCATGATTAGTTTCTAATTGAAGATTGAATAGAATATTGAAAATACCAAATTTACATTTTGTGTATTTTGTGAATTTCATCTTTGCTTAATCAACATCTTTGAGCCTTGAGCTTCGCTGACTCAAATTAAGATAAAATTTGGATAACCATAGCTTAGAGAAGTTTGATCCATAATTTATAAGGAAATATTACGGTTTAGGATTGAATTGGGAGATAATGAATTCAAGAACTTCCATAGGGGAATCCATGTAATTAAATAAACAAACACTAACTGCAAAATCTCCAAACAAATCCAACATGTGTGAGAGACAATGAAATGATAAATGCTTATTATAGGTCAAATTACTAGGATTTAAACCCTTGTGTACCATCACAATGATTGGCATCAATTGCAGTGATGATGAAGGCCTTGCCCATAGCAAGAATTATCAATGACTCTCCTATTTCGAATTTGATGAACATTCCCTTATATAGCTACGAAACAAAGAAATATGATTTGTGTGAGGCAATATAATTCCATGAGCCTATATATATTAGCTAAAAATATAAAATATTGGGAAGCAATTAGTAACCATCGTGGGGTAGCGATGGTGAACAATCTATTTAGTAAGGGAAGTACAACAGACTAGGTACAAAGCATGTCCTGCCATGGCCCCCATATGATCTTTGTGGGTGTGTGTTAAGAAATGGTATTCCTTCTTAGATGAAGGGAATTATGTCCATGTGTCCAGTGAAAATGAAAGTCTCCATCATTTCCACGACCTTTTTTCAGACAGGGAGTAGGGGCAGGGGCACAACAAGGAATGGATGAAGCAAAATCAGGCCAACTTTTTTTGAATTTAAAACCCCAAACCCACGACTCCAAATTTACCTTTTACGTGCATAAGGGGGCGGTGAATGGCTTCATCGTACAAACAAGATTTTGGCTCGTGGTACTACAACAGATAAATATGGTGTGAAAATGGAGTACCTTTTGGCCTAGTCGAGAAATGCAAAGGGTATTAAGAGCGGAGAGAGAAAATGATGGGCGAACTTTTACAAGCTGATAGAGTAACTTGAGTGAAAAGTCTTTTTTTTTTGGTGGTTGAGAGAAAATATTGTTATCCTGTTTATTGGAACATTCAAATTTACTTATAATTTTTTTCATTTTTGTGAATGAATTAGAATAAATAAGAGGTTAATATTTTTGATGATCTACATTAATTTAGAAGTGGACAAAATATATGGAGATTCAAATCTCATAATATCTTTAAATTTTGTGGGTTAAGCAAGACTAATAAGTTCTTGGATGGGGTGAATAATAATGATATGAGGAGGGGAATGGGGTGTTGGATGGAGTCTCTTTCGTCACCCAAATAAATCAAGGGGGAGGCATGGTCATCCCACCCTTCAGATGTATGATCCATTAATCATGTATTCAATGCAACGATACTGGATTAATCATCACATGGAATGTAAGTTGTGTGATATGCAAGATGTTGGCAAGTGAAGTTTTTATGTTTCAGTCGAAAACCCTCGAATCTCATAGAGCATGTGAGATAATGAGACTAGGCCAAGATTTTATTTCCCTTAGTGTTATCTTCCTAATTATTTCAAGAAAGTACTTGCAACAAAAAGAAGATATAAATCGATATGGTACAATTTCAAGAAGAAAGTGAAAAATTTGCAATAATTATAATATATAATATTGTTAAATTAAAGTTATGAACAATAATAAAACTGAAAAAAATAAAAAATAAAAATGATAAATTTGTGAGATAACTAAGGAAGATACCTTGTCAGCCAAATGACCACATACGTACATAACAAACAAAAATAAATGACTTATAAATACAATTGCAAATTTCAACATAAGTTGTTCATAATATAAGTAAAAAAAATCCAAAAAAATATGCACTCTAAAATGACTGATTTTATTAATGAAAATTGAGTATAGCTTGTTGTTCAACGAATTCCTACGAGAATTGTTGGCCATAACTTAATTCAACAACATCTAAGACGTCAAAGACCCGCACATAAACATTCAAATGACAAGAATTAAGTAAGATAACATTGACAATCCTTCTTAAACCACTTTGATATGATAAATTCAACAAAGTTCTTTGCAAAAGTTTAACTAATTAGCAATGATATTAAATATGAGACCCTCTACTAGCATAAAGAAATGTAAGAAAATAAATGATAACCTAAAAAGATCACATGGGAAAGAGATGAGCCTGCTCTTCTCCTTATCACTCTTAGGAAAGTTTTGTTGCCACCAAATAGATCAACCCTTCATACTCAAGAGAAATGATAAATCATAGGGAAAATGATAACTATGAAATTTAAGTGCTATTTTTCCATCTCCTCCTTCATTGCCTTCTTCCCAATTTTCATTCTCTTGGCACAATTAGGGGACCTAACTATTTTTCTAATTAGTTGGTTCATTAATTTAATTATCTTCAAATATTTTTTATTGTTCAGGGAAAGGGATTTTGAAAGAGTTATAATTAACTTCTAAAATAAATTTTGATAGGTGAGGCCCCCCTCATACATCTTATAACCCAAAATTTACCTGTGTGACTCCAGCATGTGCAACACGTGTATCCATAATATCATAAAATATTATCTTGAAAAAAATGCCACATCATCCATCACATATAATCTAATTCAAAACTACTTGTGTCTCTCATACGTTGCATGCACCACACACATACAAACATACATAACTAAATTCCATCCACCACATATTGCCTTGTGTCTCTAGGAATATGCTATCGAAATATATATCATGTCCGAACTATGGTGTTGTCACAAAATAAAGTGTGTTGGAAAACATGTTGTAAAATATGTCATAAATAAAAGTTGGCATGGAATAAAAAGACAATGAAGTAAATCTGAAACATCATGTAAGTTCTGGGCATGTAATGTATTTATCCTCTTGTTCCTTGCCCTTACTTTTTTATTCCTTTCTTTCTCCTTACACTTATGGGTGCATGTATTCAAAGGAAACATCTCTCCTCTCTCGTGTCCTTGAAACACTGATGTGGGAATGTGAGGAAGTGGCCTATGAGGTGGTCTGTGTAGGAGCTATAGACATATGGAATTTAGCTACAATGATATGGGTAGGAGAATGAATCAACTGGTTATGGTGCTGAGACATGGCCTATTAGGTAGTTGAAAGCACTTGGTGGGTAGAGAGAAGAGGAGGCACTAAATGGTGTGAAATGGATGAATGGTGGTGGGATGGTATTTTGGTCTCATCTATCAAACTGAAGTGGCTATTATGGTGGGATCTATACTATGCTAGGTTGTGGTAATAATATGTTCTGAGAGGCTTGAGGAGTGTGTTGATGAGGTGGTAGGCTTCCTAAGTTAAGATGACCATTCTGAGTGAGTTGGTTAAACTCATAATCTGCATTGAAATAGATAGAGAATCTAATTTTATTGTTTTGATTCTCCCTCCATGACACATTACCCCTTCTATCATGGCCCCTCTTATTATCATGTGAGCCTCTATTTTGAAATCTCATTCTATGCAACAACTGAGTTATCTATTGTACAATGTGTTAGGTCCCTACAATATTAGTGATTCCCCCATTACTATTGTCATTGTAGCCCTTATTGTTATTGTTGTGCCCCTATTGTCCCCATATTGTGCCCCATAAAAGCCCGCTATTATTATTGTTGTGCCCTTATATTATTATTGTTATGTCGGCTTTGATTATATTGTGACCCCTTAGACTCCTATATATATAAAGGAGGTTTTGTCATTTGTATCATCCAAGAATTGTTCATTTGTATAATGTAAAGGAGGTTTCCCCCTCAAAGAGGTTGATTTTGAAGTCATTGATTTGTCTTTTCTATCTTTTTATGAGCTGGTTTCTTAACATTTGGTATCAGAGCTTTGGATTCTAGGAATTTGCTGCTCCAAATAGGTCATCACAAAATTTTCTCTATAAACTTTTTTATACGATGTTTCAGAAGCTAAAATTAAAACCCATGTGAACCGAATCTTGATGAACCTCGGATTCGAATTTCAGATCGTTTCACACTATATTTTTGAAGATATGATCCAAGGACGTTATGGTTTTTGCAAGCTCCCGAATTACATCCTAAACATGTGACCTTGGGAAACTCATCATAAATTTCTCTCTAAGCATCAGATTGAAATTTCGTTAGAAGTTACAAAAAGAGGACGGACTGTAGTTTTCTTTGTATCGTTTTAAGATCTGAAGGTTGAAACAGTGACACGTGGCACTTCATACAAATTCGTTCTACTAAAAAATGATATAATCAGGTAATTTGCGAGATTAGGCATAACGCTTTCTTGGAGAATCCAATTTCAATCAGACAGGCGGCATTGGAAATAGGACTCATAGGGCTACCGTTGGATGAAATTTCAGACATTGGAAATTCACAATTACAGAGATACAATAGATTGAATATCGAGCTCCTACAAAGAAAAAAAGAGTGTATAGTCCTATTAAAATTTTGCATAAGTTTAGGTTAAAAAATTAGTTTGAAGTGATTCAAAGGGCATAGTGAAGCATAATTATCGTTAATTGATACCTCGAAGAGAGAAAATGGAAACGCCTTGTAGAGTTCCATAACCGTTTTGTTTTGACACCTTTTTTCCTCCATTTTCCTCTTTTTCATCATCACTATCAACTCAATAAAGGCAGTAAATCATAGATTTTGATAACGTAAAAAATATTACATGTCTTATTTTTCATATTCGTTAATGTTCCTTATTGTTATGTTAAAGATTGCATTAGCTACGAAATTAACATGATTCTGCAGCTACCTCCATGGTTCGCGGTGTTTTGGTACGCCAATGAAGAAACTAAGCACATGGGTAGTTGGGGATAATCCTCGCATGGATCTCCTCCTTTTCAATCGAGCCAATTCACCGAAGGGACCACACAGTGGCATGGTTAAAGGCAAAGGTCAAACACGTAGCAACAAACGTCTGAGTGCATCACGTTTCTTCAATTTGCTTTCCAAATAGCAAATCAATGAAATAACACTTTTATGTTTAGTTTCAAATTTGAATAAGGATTGAACAACAAATCTGTAGGCGTAGAAGTCTCAAACTGTTGAGCACACATTTTATGTAAATACGTATCCTCTGTAAACAATAAAGGGGAGGAAGTAGTAGTTAATTGTTGAATAATTGTCAAACAGACCTTTGTTCTCGTATTAATTTGAAGTTACCTTTCTGTGATTCAATGCGTATCTGAGTGTGATTTACACCTACTAGATGCGGAGAGCCCCTGTAGACAATCAAGGTTTTAGTTTACTTTATTTCATTTCTTTATGATTACTTTCATTTAAATCACTTTCTGTTATCACTGCATTCGAGTTTAAGTTTCCTTACTTTGTTGTTTTCATTATTTCGTTATAACTCAGTTATTTCGTTTTACCATTTTGTTATTTCATTTATGCATATAGTCATTCAATAGGTTAGTTCTTCAACGTTTTTCACTTCATTACAGTTAGTATTTTCATGCTTTTTAGAATTAGAACTTGTATCTACTTTTTAGTCTTCAATTAGAGATTTATTTCATACTCTTCAAAATCAGAATTTGTATATATATTTTGTAAACAAGATTTTGAATGATTAATAGAATAACTTGAATTTCAATGCTTTGTTTCATAGCAGCAAGGTGTTTAGATAGGTTCATAATTTTAGGATGAATAACATAAGATATTTTAGGATGATACTTAAATAGATATGGTCTGGTAGATTAATCTAACAGTAGCTTAACTTCCACTTAGTCTAACAATAGCTTAAACTTCCACTTATTAATTTGTAGAAACCTAACTAGATAACAATGAAAATATCAAAACAAACATAACCATCATCTTACAAACTAAAGGATAGGCTTCTAGCATATATAGTGCACCTGCACTTCATAAGTTTACAAATTTCGGTCGATAATTTATGCTTGCAAATTAAGAACATTAAATTGACCAAACATTTTGGCGCCGTTGCCGGGGAAGTATAAATAGAAGCCTTAAAAAAAATCAAATAAAAGCATGACATGCATAGGGAGAGAGACTCTAGAGGTAAGTTTGTAAGTCAAGGAAGAAGTTTAATTCCTACATCATCAATCACTCCACCATGACCTCATAGTGCCACAACACCCACACAAACTCGAATTCCATCCATAGTAGGCCAATATAGAATTCCTGAAGTCTTAAGATCCGAAATCCAATCTAAAGGTTCACCAACTTCATCAGCAGAGGTTGTGATAAAAGTAGATCCTACATCTCCAACAACTGAAATCATTTTTCTATCTTCAACTAGAGAACAAACTCTAGCTCAAGAGTTGGAAGTTCCTTCTTAAGAAGAAGAGGAAGAAAATTACTTCAAACCATTGATATAGGAACTAGAAGAACTAGAAGAAAAACTAGATAATCATGTTGTAGAACCAAATATCTATTATGGGGAATCCATCATGGCTGAAGAAGGAGAAGGAGAAGTACACAATGTCAATGGTGAACAAGATAGGATTGGAGGAGGAGGAGGAGGAAACAAAGGAGGTGGAAGAGGAGGTGGTATAGGAGGTGGTAGAGGTAGAGGAAGAGGAGATCCATAACCTTTTGGGTTCCATATCCTTGATGAAGATACAACATTAACAATGAAAAACATCTCACCTTCTATTCTCCCCATTTTTCATGGAATAAGAAGTGACGACCCAAAGACATTTCTCTTTGATTTTGAAGTATTATGTAGATCATATGATTATCTGCATGATGCTCAAAAACTAAAATTGTTCCCTTCCACCTTAAAGGATGCAGCATTAAAATGGTTTATGAGTTTAGAAACGAATTCTATAAGGAAATGAGCACAAATGAAAGATTCATTCTTAGAGAAATATAAGGACTATTGTATGCCTCATATCATCAAATATGTAGTCTTCAAAATGGTACAAAAAGAATATGAGAATCTTGAAGACTTTGTCTAAAGATTTGTTTATAATATAAAAAGGAAAAAATGAATAATCTGGATGAGGAAACTTTGAAATATCTCTTAATTAAATCCATTAAAGATGAGTAGATTGATATTATAAATCTAATGGGAAAAGGAGATATTTATCAGTTACCATTTGTAGATATTTATGATCTATCTGTGCATAGTTCAAGAGGTAAAGCAAGAACAAGGAAAAGTTCAAGGGATCCTCTTTTATCAAGAGTAAATAAATTTGTAGCGAGGACAATAAGTAGGGCATAAATGGGTAGTTTTCTTGATAAATTCAAAACAAATACTTTAGGGAGTCTCAGTGAGCAAATTGACACCCTTAAAATACAAAACAAGCAGAAAGATGAAAATGTTGCATTATCCATCTTTTGTCCTAGGTGTAGAAAGAAACATGCTATGAGAGAATGTCATTTAGATTTAAAAAGCATAGAAACCTGTGTTATATGTACGGAAAATCATGATACAAAAGAATGTCCCTCTATACTAGGTCTTAAGGCTGTGTTTAGTGAAGAAGGAATGCCAAATTAGGTAGACCGTCTTTACTTTATTGCCAAAGACCTTAGCAAAATCCTCAAACAAATCAAACTCAATGTTTTAATCCTCAATAATTTGCACAATCTTCACAAAATAATTGGAATCCACGTATGCCATGGAAGCCTTGGGCTCAACCACCACAATCTTGGAATCGAGGATGGAAAAATCCTTATGGAAGATATTCTTGATATCAACAATATCCGCCAGCTTATCCAAATTTTCCACCACAATACTTCCCTCAAACTAACCAGTTACCTCAAGCTCAAGCTCAAAATTGAAATCCACAACTTTATTTGCCATTTTCGCAAAGACCAAATCAATTACCTGTTCAACCACTCCCAAATCCAAACAATAAAACTTCACAACCTGTTTATAACTTAGAAGGACATAATCCTCAAACTTATATGATAACTCCATTAGATTTGAATAATGTTCAATTAAGGTCTGGTAGAGTATTAGAAAGGAAGAAACCATTTGTTGTTATTCAGGAAACATAAAAGTATTCTCAAAAAGATAATAATAAATCTGAATAAGAAATTTCCCTTCCTCAAAAAGAAATATTGAAACAGAAAAAAATCCCACACATTCTAATAATACTCCTATTATAGAACAACCTTCAGTATCTATCTCAAGAACACCTTTTCCTGAAAGGTTGAATCGATAAAGGAGTAGAAAAACAAATCATATTGCCTGATTGTGATATGTTAGATGAATTAAAAAATGACTGTATAAAAATTCCTTTATTACAAGAAATAAAAGAAATACTGATTTTTGCAAAAACAATTAAGGAATTGAGTACTACAGGACCAGGAAGAAAAATAAAAGAAATAAAAAGAATTGAACTAGTTGGGAAAATTGGAGATATCATGACGGGGAAAACAATAATTCAAAAATATTTAGATCGAGGAAGCCCCATTGTGAAAACACAGATCAATGGAACTGAAATACTAAACACATTGATTGATCTAGGAGTAGACATAAACATAATGAGCAAACAAACTATGGATAAACTGAAGCTTCCTAATCTTCAATACACTCCAACAATGTTACAATTAGCAGACATGTTTCTAATTAAACCTGATGGTGTGTTAGAAGATATATATGTATCCTCAGATTCTTGGGAATATCTTGTTGATTTCATGATCCTAACACCCAAGAATAATTTAGGAGGACGTCCATTAATTTTACGAAGACCATGGTTAACTACAACTGATGCTTTTATCAATTGTAGATCAGGAGACATGTTTATCTCAGATGGAAGCTCTACAAAGAAATTTACATTGTACCCACCTGTAAAAACAATGATAGAAGTAGAAAATAAAGAATGGATAGATGATGATAATGATATACAACAAGTTTTCACTATTGCACAAATAAATGAGGAGGATTAAATTTTAAATTCAATAGAAAATAATGAACCCTCTTTATATTGTGACGTTAGTCAAAATTTTCAAGAACAATGTAATATTGAATATCTGTCATCTAGACAAATGTCTTTACATTCTATAGAAAAATTTGGAAATTTTTCAATAGAGTTTTTTCCAAGAAAAATCTTGAACATCAATGAAAACCTGGAAGAATTGCAGAAAAAGAAATTGGTTGAAATATTGCAAAAACACTCTTTTGCATATGCATGGGAATACACTGATATGAAGGGAATTGATCCTAAAACTTGCATGCATCATATCTATATTGAATAAAATGCTAGACTAGTTCAACAACCACAAAGAAGAATGGAGTCAAACTTAAAAGAAATTGTTAAAGAGGATTTTCAGAAACTGTTAAAGGTAAATTTCATCTATCCAATATCAGACAGTCAATGGGTTTCACCCCTATTAATCATTCCTAAGAAAAATTGAAAATGGAGAGTATGCATTGATTACAAGGAATTGAATAAAGCAACTTTGAAAGATCGCTTTCCACTTCCTTTCATAGATCAAGTTTTAGATACATTAGCAGGAAGAAAAAAACATTTCTCATTTTTGGATGGTTTTAGTGGGTATAATCAGATTTAGGTAGCACCTGAAGATCAAGACAAAACCACATTCACCTATCCATGGGGGACTTATACTTACTGAGTACTTCCTTTTGGATTATGCAATGCTCCAGCAACAGTCCAAAGAGCAGTACTAGGAATTTTCTCTGATCTTATTCATAATTGTGTGGAAGTGTATGTGGATGATTTTATAGTTATGGAAATTATTTTGAAGAAGTACTTGAAAATTTAGAAAAAGTTCTCATAAGATGCAAAGAAGAAAATCTTTCATTAAGTCATGAAAAATGTTTTACGTTGTTTAATGAAGCAATTTTTTTAAGTCACCATATTTCAAGAAATGGAATTAACGTAGACTCATCTAAGGTAGAAATTATTTCCAAATTATCAATCCCAAGTTGTCAACGAGATGTTAGGAGTTTTCTTGGTTTTATTGGATATTATAGAAGATTCATAGAAAACTTCACAAATATTGCATCTACACTCTTCAAATTACTCACCAAAGATTGTGAATTTAGCTGGAACTCTGATTGTCAAAAGGCTTTTGAAACTTTGAAAAAGAAGATATCTGAAGCACCCATCTTAAAAGGACCTAATTGGAAATTGCCTTTTCATATATCAACTGATGCTTCAGACACAACTCTAGGGGCTGTGTTAGAACATAAATACCTCACTCCTTATGCTAGCTATTATACCACTAAAAATTTAACTCATGCAGAGCTAAATTATACTGTAACTGAAAAGGATTTTTTAGTTGTCCTTCATGCCATTAATAAATTTAGACATTACATTACTGGCTATGAAAATTTCATTCATACAAACCATTCTACCATTAGATATTTAATGAATAAACCAGTTACTAATGGTAGAGTAACAAGATGGCTATTATTGTTAGAAGAATACAATATCATCATTCTAGATCGACCTGGAAGACAAAACACAATTGCTGACTTTTTATCTAGAATTCAAAATGATAACAATGATACACCTATAGAGGATAGGTTTCCTGATGAATATATTTTTTTAGTGTCTACTAAATCACCTTGGTTTGCAGATATTGCCAATTATTTAGTTTCAGGAAAGTTACCCTCCTATTTGTTTCATAGAGAAAAGAGAAGAATAATCCAAACAAGTGCATCTTATTCATGGATAAATGAAGAATTATAAAAGACACAACCATATCTCATCATCTGAAGGTGTGTAAGAGAAGATGAAATACCTAAAATACTTAAAGCATGCCATGATGAACCATGTGGGGGTCATTTTGCTGACAAGAGAACTGCTATAAAGTCCTTCTCTTAGGATATTATTGGCCTTCCCTTTTTAAGGATGCCAAGGAATATGTTAAGAGGTGTGATAGCTATCAAAGAATGGGGAAACATGTTCCTTCAGACAAAACGCCACTACAAACTCAGGTACTCATCGAACCTTTTGAAAAATGGGCTTTGGATTTTTTTGGACCAATAAATCCATCTTCAAAACAAAAAAATATATTCTTGTATGCACTGATTATGTTACTAAATGGGTAGAAGCTAAAGCAATTACATTTTCTACTGAAAATGTTGTAGTTTCATTTATTTTTGAGGATATTTTTACTTGTTTTGGTGTCCCAAGAGAAATTGTAACAGATTAAGGAAAGCAATTTACATCTAGAGTAGTGCAAAAGATAGTGGGAGAATATAAAATCAAGCATCAGAAATCTACTCCATACCATCCACAAGCAAATGGACAAGTAGAGTCTACCAACAAAGTGATTGAAGCAATCCTCACTAAGACAGATCACTTGCATAGATGGGACTGGGTAGAAAAGCTTCCAGAAGCTCTATGGGCCCACCGTACCACATGGAGAAGCACTACAGGACATACTCCCTATGAACTTGTTTATGGGAAGCAGGTCCTATTTCCAATTGAGTTCCAGATTCAGACCTACAAGACAACAGTCAAGTTGGGACTTGACTTATCAGAAGCATAAAAACAAATAATGGGAAAACTCAATGAGCTTGGTGAAATAAGGCAAGATGCTATCCAAAAGACTAGTTTAGTCCAGAAACAGAGATCTAGATGGCATGATAAATACATCAAAGAAAGAAAATTTCAGCGAGGATACTGGGAATTACTCTTTGATTCAAAGTTCAAGAATTTCAAGGGAAAATTTCAAACTCACTGGCTTGGGCCTTATGAGATTGAAAATGTTTTTGATAATGGAGCCGTCAGAATTAGGACTATTAATGAAGAAAAAGTTCCTCTCTTAGTGAATGGAAATCGACTCAGGATCTATCATAAGCTAATGACAAAGGAGGAATTTGTAAAGATTTTCCAGGAAAACTCTGATTTGAAGTTGGTTAAGGATTCTTATTCTTCTTCTCCACCTTAAACTTTATTTTTCATAAAATT